>JAYJMI010035339.1:0-12270 GCA_036873855.1 Sarsia tubulosa
TCGTTAACATCTATGTTTAGTTTTTTAACATTAAGGACTCGGGTCCCACGTAAGCATAATAATGACGCCCGAAGTAAAGCGAAAGATAACTGTGTTCTTACGTACGATATCACTTTCGATTCTACGATATTTTTCTTTATGGAAAGTTTTTTCGCAAGAGATTTCACAAAATTATTCCTTTGTTCTTGTGCAAAAGTTGCACAGATTTTTCGTACTAAAAGAATACGCCAAAACGAGGTTGCATGTTTTTTCAAAATTATGAATTATAAAATTTCTAGCGAGAGAGAAAAACAACACGGTTTAATCAGCATATTCAACATTAAAATAGTTTAGTTAAGATTAGGAAAGATTTAACTTAGTAAAAGGGATAACAGCAGCCATACTTTAGACAAAAAAACATTATTTTCAACATAATAAAAGTTTAATGAATGAAAGAGATCGAAGAGGATCGAAGAAAAAAAGTTTGAAGTAAAGTTGAATGATCTTTTGCTGTATAATAGTCTTTGCTGTATAATAGTCTAGCTATATTTATTTTTAAGAAGCTCTATTAATTAACATGAAATTTCATGCTATTAACTTGTAGAAACTGCTCGAAAGATTAGAAGTTTCAGTGTCCGGAGTATCAAACATACACTTGATGAAATAGATAATATAACTAGGATGCACTGTTATCAAATCTACTACATTTTTCAAAATCCATGAAACTGTTTCATTGCAGATAGCAGTTTTTAAACTTTGTTGAAAAAGCGGGGTTTTATTTGTTTTGATTTCGATTTCTAGTATTTAAAGATTTAAAGGGGGAACTAAACAAATTTTCAATAATTTTATATATGAAAGAGCTTCAAAACTAGTAACAGGGTAGGGCATGACAACCGAAAATATTTCTATATTGTTACTGACCATATGCACAACATATCTACCAATTTTGCCAATATTCTGACATTTGGTTAAAAAGTTATAGCAGTGTAAAGCACGTCAGCACTTTTGCTTTGAACTCAATGACATCACAACTTAGAAATTTTCAGACTATTCCCAGTCTTTTTACTGATCAGAAAAAACATGAAATTTTTCAGTATTTTCAGTAACGAGACAAGCTTTTTCAAAAATTTAAAATGCACATATCATAATTTTTGAAGCTATTTCATATATAAAATTAATGAAAATTTGTTTAGTTCCCCTTTAAGAGGTTTTGTTTTTTAGTTTACAAATTTCACGTGGTATAAATTTACATTTACGTGGTACAACTGCAAGCAAGACCAATTTGTGAAACCCATATTGAAATTTAGTATGGTGTAAGAGCAGCTAGAAGTAAACCCAACTGGTAAACTTCACTTTCTGGCATTTAGTAGATCATAAGTAAAAAATTTCCAAACTTTGTAAAAAACTCAATCTGATTCTTGGTTTCATTTATTTAGCGGATTTGAAATACAAATATCTCAAAAACTACACATAGAAAGTTGCTCAATTTTCACAGAATACCAAGGACATGATAATCTTTCATTTCTGAAATTTTGAATAGGGGTTAAGATTTTGGCCAAAATCAGTTGAAGTTGTACCTTTAAGGTCGAGTTACACAGGACGATGTTCATTGGTCGATATGCCGAAAGAATATTGGGCAAATAATATTTTTATTATTTTCTATAAAATAACTTTAAACTATAAAAAACTGTTAACTATAAAACTGTTATATAATATTTTTTAGAATATTCTTTATTTGTTACACAAGCCAATATATAAAAATATTAATGGGCCAATATTCTTTCGGCATATCGGCCAACGAATATCGTCCACTGTAACTTGACCTTTATAATAATATATAAAACCAAAAATATTTATGTCCCCTGTACGTACCCCCGAAGTCTCTTATGAAAATATATGGGTATATATTCACAATTTTCAAAACAAAACATTTTTGTTCTAACATATAAATTATATATAAATTATAAAAACGCTAATATGTTTTCTTGAAATCACAAGAAAGGCAAAACAACAAGAGGATACAAAATAAGGTTCCAGAATTCGAAGGGATATAACCCCATTCTTTCTTAGATAAACTGAAAAATCGATCAAACATAAGCATCTGGAAAATAATTTGACAAAATTTAGGGTTTTTTGGTTGGTGCTCATATTTATGTTAACTTCACAACTTTAGCAATAAGAAGTTGTTTCTTATTCTACAAAAAATTAAAAAATTTCCTAAGACTTTTGGTAAGTCAATCTGCCCCTTATACGGATATTGGGTATGAAATCTGATTTTCTTATTAAAGGGCTAATTTCCAAGCTACAGAATAAGATTCATTGCCCATTTGTTATTTGTTACTTTTAATTCCTATTAAGAAAAAAGAACTGATAATTACGTGCGTAAGTACCTTTAACTTCTTTGAGATGAAAAAGGCATATATACGCCAAACCAATCTATAACATTTTTATTGAAATAAGAGATCCTAGATTTTGTACCAGCCTTCTCAACAGGAGAAATAATCGCATGCCTTATCAATGTAGCAATATCCATACAAAAATGTTTTACTCCACAATTAACTCTGAAGTTTTAAGAATTTGCAGAGCAACCTCTTTCTCTTGATTCTGTACTAATAGCAACAAAATATATTTTGCTACTGAAAATGATTAACATACACTCAGCAGAATTCAGTAAGTATAACGTCCCCAATAATGAATTGATATAGAATTATGAATGGCAACCATAACCGGCAGGGAGTTGGGAATTTATAATTTCTAACTTTGGGAAGTTACGCTCCCACCTGGTCCTTAGTAAAAAAATAGCAAGGAAATATGAAAAATATTGTTTCGTATCTTTGGGTTTCTACAACCCCACTTATAACCTTAGTAAAAATGGAATAGCCATCTGGCTGAAATAATTGTTTTTGAAAGAAAATATGGATGGTAGCTCTTCCATATCTTAGATTGATGTTCACCTGGGAGCTCGTTATATACCTTGAAAGGGTTAATAAATTTATTAATTTTAAAAAAAATAATATTACTAGGTTGTAAGAGACTTTTAGCCTGGTTAAAGAAGAAACCACTTTGGCTATTTGGTTGAAGTATGATTACTGGAGTAATATTGGAAGATTTATCTAGATAACCCTGAGTGTTTGCCGGCAATTAAACATGTTTAAAGGTGTACAGCAAGAATTGCAAGTGCTTGCGTCTAGAAAGATCTTTCCGCTTTATATTACCTCCTATATGATAATATTAGTTTCTGAAACTGCTCATCTATATATTGGCTTTCAAGAATAATACTTTTTTATAATAATTATAATTATAAAAACAATAAGTAATAATAATTTAATGTCGAATTCACAAACTGTAATTTGCTTCTGTTTAAATTCATTTCATATATAACCTTTGTTGATACATATTTTATCTAATACACAAGTTTTCCTTCAAGTTTCATGTCGTCTCTCGACAACAATCTTCAGCAAAATAAACTCGTTAAATAATAGAAATTGTCTAACTATGGAGGTTCATTCAATACAAATAGTTTTTAAAAAACTCTGGTTTGAAAACGGGGAAGTTGATTTTGTCCGAATATTACCGTTTAAAAAAACTATTTGTATTGAATGAACCTCTATAGTTAGATAACTTTCTATTATTTATTACAACCCATTCATACGAGATGACAATTAAAAACTCGTTAAAATTTTAATACAATACATTGAATACAATTCAATTGTTGCCTGAAGACGAAGGGTCTAACACCTTCAAAATATAGCTAATAATAAATATATGTAGAAATGTAGAAGAGTTTACCTCTATAAAAAGAAATTATTTTATTCAATTTATACAATGAATACAGTAAAGTAATGAAAAATTTGCGTGACGTCGAGCAATGTAATGTTTGCGTGACGTCAGTCCTTCGTGTCGTGTAACGCGAGACTTAACTTGTTTCGATGTCGACATTTAGAAATTACTTCGCTTCGCTAGTTTAGTATGTTCAATCCTTTATAACGTAGCAATTTCGTACTTTTTACTGGCACAAAGATTGCCCTTTTTTGATGTTGTGTTGTAGGATTTTCACTTGCACATTACCTTCCATGTAACCTTTGGACCAGCAATTTCAATTTCCAATTTTCGTTTGAAGTAGAAAAACTGCATCTCTCGATGTGGAAACAAGTACTAGGATTACACAAAAGAGCCAGCAATCTTTTAAAAACAGGCACCCTTTCTAAAATAGGAAAAATTCCACTAAACATTATTGTGCAAACAAGTACTAGGATTACAGAAAACTATGTGCCATACCATCCCGTCTCTTTGTTGTCGGTAAAATCTTCAAAAGGTACATTGCAAGGTGATCCTTTAGACCAGGCTGAGAGGGGGTCAAGTGTGACCCAGATGCAGACTTTTATGCAAATATCTTTAGAAATGATCATGTAAACCCAACAATTCCAAAAGTGTGCCATAATGTTTTTCCAAATAAAGTTTTCTTAAGATTACCGACTAGCATCGCGCAGAACACAATTTTAATTGAATAATACTGCTAACTAATAAAATTGCTAAAAATATAGTTTTCTTGTTTTGTGTCGAAACCAAAATAATAAACGTATTTCGAGAGCATTAAATTTCGCAAATTCACCTAAAAGTCGCGAAACTTGCGAAATTTAATGCTCGCTAAAATTAATCCTCTTTAAGGTATGATTTATACTTTACGACTCTGCTTGTAGTAGAATATGCATAGTTTTATGCGTAAAAACAGGCTCTTCTATGTATAATAAGTAGAATATCTACGAATATATCTAAAATAAAAGATTTATCACTCTGGATAAGGTTTTGTCACACATACATAAACCAATACAGGGAGTTGCAAAGACACTCAATTACACGTCAATTTTGTTTCATACATTCAAAACAAAATTTTGCAACACTAATGTAAGTAAGCAATCTAGTCAGTGTAAGCAATCTCAATCAACAATAAACGTTTGCTAAAGAAAAACGCTGTGTGTTTAGTATATTCAAGGACACAAGGTTGCGCTTTCCAGAGATTCTTGCTAAGATTCGATTATTAGCGCAATTCTTCAAACTAATAAAGCCCGTTATAAAGATTCTCTCATGACTATATCTCAAAAAAGTCTCCCAAAATACCTAAATTATCTCTACACAATTTTGATAATATATTCATACTTTATCTGTGTAAAATTTCACATCCCGAAATAATAAAACAAATAATAACATTTTTTGATAGTCCTTGGGATAGAACTATCTTTTTCATTTATTCAATTTCATTAAAAATTTGTCCATAATTTTCTAGCAAAAAAAGGCTATTTTTGGTTTCTGAAATTGCAAATATCTCCAGAATTAGATATGGAAAAAAATACCAATACCATTCTCTTCATCCTCTTTCAAAGCTTGATTCAACTAAGGCATTTGTTTTGTAATTTCAAAAAATATGGTAAAAAATAAAGGGTACTACACAATAGAAAATTTGCAATATAGGGCCCTTGCAAAACTGCCTGTAAATCCTAAACGCAACGGCTTTCTCTAGGGTGAACAAAACTTATTTTTGACATACTGTAGCTGGTGAAAGTATTGTTAAGTTATGAAACTGTTGAGCAATTCATTACGTGACTTACAAGCATGAGCTAATTGTTCATAACGATGCATGCTCGGAAATAATAATATGTAGATTAAAGATCATTATAATTGTGTGGGTATAATTAGTATGTGGGTGTTAGTATATAAGCTGAGACTTTTAAGATCATTGTAAGATAGAATAGAATAATATAGAGAAACAAAGAAGGCAACAAGAAGCTTTTCTGTTGCCGGATAGTTTCTACATATTGTTACATGGATTTGTCGAATATATTTTTAATTATAAATTAGCAACTGTTATCTTAATTCTACATCACTAAATTAACGGCTCAAATACCCCGTTACAATACTATGATAGTGCTAACAGGAAATCATAGTGACTTGACCCCCCCTCAGCCTGGTCTACATTGCAATGGCGAATATCCTTTAGCTGATATGATCGCTACAAAACAAAAACAGCATATAAGTGTAGTGTCAGTTTGGATAAAGAGAAAACTTATGTTTCGTTGATTAACTTGGTAGTATTATGTTTACGTGGTAGTCTAAGAATATTCAATATTTTTATGATTGCAAGTTCCCTCTCTAACGATATTAATGTGAACGAAAAATAACAAAAATTCAGCGATAAATCGTATATGAAAGAAGTAAGACTATAACTATAAATAAATAGGTGAATAATGGTCTCCTCTACCTATAATTTGACAATATATACTAGTAGTGTTCAAATTAAAAAGAAAGATGAGCAAGCAATGTAAATACTCTTTCTGAATTAGGAAGATTTACACAATACATTAACGTGCAAACTAATTTTTTTTAAAGGATCATAATAAGGGGGTCATGATTATATGGACAAAACCCGCTTTTTCTACAAAGCATTCCAGGAATAATGTTTAGCGGACTTCATTGATAATACAGGATGGGTACCACATATAAAAAGCTTCTTAAATTCTTATGAGCTAACTCAACTTACATTAGCGAAAATATGATTTTACTTAAGATAAATTTATACCTTATCATATGAAACATATTTTTGATGTTATTGGACATTGTATTTTAACTATTATATAAAAATGCCGCCACTTCAAACTACTTAAAACATGTTATTGGCATATAGAACATGTAATTTCTAACCATTTTTGTAATATTAGATTCTCTCTCCCTCATCCCTCATCTCTATTTTAATTTGACGGAGGCGTCTAAAAATTGGCCTATATAACTTGAAAAAATTGTACAACATTTTTATTGTGGTAACTATGAAAACAAAATGGAGGTTTCGTCACTTACTAGAATTAATTTAATGCCTCCCGAAAGGGATTCTACTATTTTCTATAGAGTTACAATCTGTCAAAAAAATAGTCGAACAAACTCACCATTTTTTTGATTTTAGTGATCCTAGGATTAGGATGAAGAAAATTAGGATGGACTAAACTTTTATAAACAACTTTATCGGACTTGCTTATCTACTTGAAAGCAGAATAGTAGTTGTCTTGACTATCTGAGAAATGAACCACAACATTATGTTTTTGGTAGAGGTGATTTTTCACAGATAGCTAACTTTTCGCTCCGCTTAACTTAGATTTTAGAAAAATCGTTCTTAAAAGTATAGTCGAGAGTCGCGATTTAAGGGATTGATTTACGGTACAGGAATATCTGTTTTCCCTCCTCCCTTATTTCCTTCTTTTATATTTTAACTTTATGGAGACGTGGTAGTGTTCTCCTCTGTCAATGTGGTTCAAGAGCACATGCCCAATACAAAGGTTTTGATTTCTCACTACTATTTTTAAAGGCTTCAGCAACTTCTTCCCCAAAGGACTGTCTTGTTTGGAACTTTGTTCTGTTAGCATGGCTATACGTAACAAGAAAAGTGCGTCTCATTTGCTTTGTACTAAGAGTGGTATTGAACACGTCATCAGAAGAAGTAGTCAACTTTTTACTAGTTTTTATAATATTTAAACGGTATAATATTTTAATTAGGCTATTTATTTTGTTTTTTAAATACATGTTACAAAGTTTTAGTAGTTTTGAGTTGAAAATACTCATTCCTAAATAAAACCCTCAAAATCATAGTATGTCTTCAAAACCTTTTCAAGGATCACGTAAACTTTTTAAAATGTATTTCCCATTACATTGAATACTTTGCGAAAGGAGGCTAATTGTTTTTCAGTACGTATGTAAGGCTACCCCTTTATTTGATTTTTTTTTAAGTTTTCATTCAATCTTTCAACAAAATAGTGGAAAAAAACACTTATTGAATGTCCAACCATCCGTCATTTCAACATTAAGAATGAAAAATTTTAAATCAACGTTAACTTTTTTTCAAATATGTACTTTATCAAACCTTCACAAAATTCCGAAAATTAATTCTTGTAAAAACTGTAAGGTAAGTTTTACGGCAACCTTTATTCTACTTTGTGTAAAAACCTCTGTTTCGTATCTTAATTACAACGCCTTTGAATGACTCTTTTGTAACACACATATTTTTTATGAAAATCTACGAGTAAGAGTCAAATAACTTAAATTCATCAAATAAGGGTACCCAAAAAAGGTCTCTTCGAATTTTTATTTCGGTCATTTTGTTTATTAAGGGTTAGGTCACAATCGCGCAAAAGTTTATTTATCTACCATTTATATTAACTGAAATAAAGAGAGGGCGAATCAGCCCTCTCCTGAGAATGAGGAGCCCCAAAAAGCCTGGTATATATACAAGTGTTAACATTGACTACTTAAATACCGTAACCAATGCCTTATACGTCAATAACATACTGAAATAATATATTTAGAAAATATATTATATTTCATTTGTGGAATTTTTTAAAACTGCCATTTTTAGTCAGGGAGCAGAAATCATTATCTCACTAAATAGACACGTTTGCATAACCCTCAAAGAGAATGGGTAATCTATACATTTTTGAAACCCTTAAACCCTCTAGTTTATGAATATATGAGTGTTAATGAGAAATTTTCGGACACTTTCTTTCAAAAAGCCGGCGAGTTTTTTATTGTGGACCCTCTTCACCTAAAAAAAATAATCATGAAAATCAGCATCATTTTTAGCAAAAATCAACTACACCATTAGAAAGCCTTTGAAAAACTATATAAAGGACATCTAAATGAGTATAGTCATTTTCTGATCCATTCTGGAGTAAAACAAGTTCAAATGTAGAAATTTTGACAAAATATGACAAAAAGTCGAGTGAAAATGCACATTTTTGCACTCTCGCCCATGTTTTACGCCTAAAGGAAGCAGAAAATGACTATACTCGATTAAATGTCTTTTATATAGTTTTAAGGGCTTTCTAATGGTGTAGGTGTTTTTTGCTAAAAATGATGCTGATTTTCATGATTATTTTTTTTAGGTGAAGAGGGTCCACAATAAAAAACTCGCCGGCTATTTGAAAGAAAGTGTCCGAAAACATCTCACTAACACTCATATATTCATAAACTAGAGGGTTCAAGGATTTCAAAAATGTATAGATTACCCATCCTCTTTGAGGGTTATGCAAACGGCCTGTTTTCAATTCTGCTCCCTGACTATTTGCGAAAATAAATGCTCGCGATGAACAACTTTGAGCTTTGAATTACTCTGAGAAAAAAATTACCCTGGGACGGCCCTCCATACAGTGGAAGTATCTCAAATTGAGTAAAAATTTAATTTAAAAGGCTGTTCGTTTTTCGCTATTTATACTTTCGTCATTAAATTTTATAGCTTTCCACCAAGCAAAAAAATTTCGTATTGGAGATTCTATTGGTTGCAATATCTAAAGAGCCGTATACACTACACGATTTTGTTAAGCAGGTGGGGTGAAGTCTTCGTTCGCCGATTTGTAAAGATCTATTTATTTGCGAATTAAAAGCCATTCAATTTAATTTCTATAGGCTCTTTCAATTTATTAAAATTGCGCCCTGGCCTCCCTGCGTATAAGATATAAGAATGGACGGGAATTAAAAGTTTTTTTAAAATAAATTCAGCTCAGGAATATAAAACAGTTATTATAATCTTCAGTATATTTCATTTCTTTATGTTTTTTATGTTTCAGTTTATAAACTTATTCGAATATAATTAATTATTATATAAAAAATACACCCATCGCGTGATAGATTTTCTGTGAGAAATTTCTTTTGATATTTTATTTCAATAGAAGATTTCTTACGTTTATCAAACTGATTTAAAGTTACATAATAATTAATAATTAATTTTTTTTTTAAGATTTCAAGTTTTATAGATCAACATCTAAGGTTCCGACAGTAGACAGAAGAAAAAATGTACAGAATAATGAAAGTTCATTCAATTTTTTTTTTCGAAAAAACAGGAAAAAAAAATTATAAACAGAGACGAGAAGTTGATGAATAATAAAAAGAGAAATAAAAAATTTGAAATAAAAAATATACAAATAAATTTCGAAAAATATAACGAAATAGAAAACAGCTACAGAGAAATTTTTGTAGATTATCAAGATTATGAACAAGAAGAATTGGATGCAGTTAATTTAAAATGTTGTTATATGCCCCTTTCCAGACCCTGTTTTCTCAGTCACTTCTTTAAATTACCCATACTCTTCGATCTCTCTTTTTTTCTTCTTCCATTGCAGCACCAAGAACAAAATTGACTTGTGTTGTTTTTATACTTCAGATACTTCTCATATTTAGAAAAAAAGCGCCAATTTTAGATAAAATTTTAAGGGAACTATTACGCTAAAAGTTTATTAAAATTAATTCATCCCACCTGCGTAAAATTTAAATCTTAGCAAAATCGTGTAGTGTATACCGCTCTTAAAGGTACAACTTCAAGTGAGATCATTTTTGTGAAATCCATATTGAAATTTAGTATGGTAAAAGAGTAGCTAGAAGTAAACACAACTGGTAAATTTCACTTCCTGACATTTAGCAGATCATAAGTAAAGTAGTTCTAAACTTTGTAAAAAGCTCGACCTGCGTCTTGGTTTCTTTTGCCAATATGAAATGCTCAAAGTTGCTCAAATTTTCACAGGATACTCAGGAGATGGTAATCTTTCATTTTTAAAAGTTTGAATAGGGTTAACTTTTTGGCCAAAATCACTTGAAGTTGTACCTTTAATGGATACTTTAAGATTTTGAATTCAGTTAAAGAAATTTTTAGATTTTTTTTGTAAACGACATAAAAGACGGAATTATTACAACTGTTTCTTTAGAAACGCGTGTCGAAACATATTACATGGTTTCCTGATATAATTACTAAATGGGTGAATGCAATATATTTTAACGAATTTTTCTGCCCATAGCTATTATGTTTTTATTCTTGGAAAATATTTCGAATCAAAGTTATCTTGGTTATAAATTATTTTACCTTTGTCAAACAGTTTCATGCCAAGCACCCTTAAATGTACGACTTAGAACTGTAGAAAGAAAAAGAAAAAACAAGGTGTTGGATTTCGGAAATCCTTAGTTGTGGCCCCTTGAAAAGGCATAAGTTTTTGACAAATATATCGTTATTAGCCAATCAGTTCTTTAAAATGCTAATTAAAATTCAATTTCACACTTATTCATGACCTTCTAGTGAATAACTTAATGACAGATCGAATCAAGGGTGGTATAAAAGAAGTTAATTACATATTTCTCCCTATTTATAGCTTCATGCTATTAGCTATATGGTTTAGACAAAAGTGACAAAAAAATAAAATGTTATAACGAATAAAATCTTTTCTTAAAAATATCCTAAGTAAAATATATACAATAAGATAAGATACAATAAGATAAATACAACTAAGCAATGGATTTATTGATTAGCGCTTGCGCTGTATCTTTGCAATGAGCTTGGCTAAAAAATATATACATTTCTACATGTTTTTTGTATATCCACGCCGCGTGTTTCGAATTCAACGCAGATCAAATCAACAAAAATCAAAACATAAAATCAACGAATGAAACTAGATATCTGAAAATTATGTTAAAACTTTCTTTTTTTATATATCAGTTTGAGTTTTTTAATACGAAAACACGTCACATATTTATATAAGAACAAAAGGGATTATATTAAAAGTTTAACAAATATCACGCGCCAGCCTTTTATATAAGATAAAAAGATCTTATTAAAAAACTCTAACTGATATATAAAGAATGATCTAATATCGCAAACAGTTATTTTTTGAGTTTTTCCTATAGAAATTAGAAGGTGCTGAATAAGATTCCATTGTTTCAAATTTACTTCTATTTGAACGTCCATTTAAATGTCTATTTAAAAATATACAAACAAACTTCTGAAAGAAAAAGAGCTTTGATAGAAGACAAAATTTGATCGATCATAATAAGACATACGAGTGACTACAAGTGACAATTTATAGGTTCCATTCGGCAAAGCCGGGGATCCATTAATGCAGGTTTTAAAACATATAATTAAGTTTACTTAATATTTGTCCAACTGATTTATATCTCAATAAGGGGTTGTTACTATGTTTAACTACACTGCTGTATAACTCATGAACAAGAACAATGTTTGCACCAGGGGAACCATCGTTTACAGCATCAGTACAACAATATAGCGCGATAGTTTCACTATATGTCCATTTTCCTTGACTTGGCGTTATATCGATACTCTTAAAGAATTCTTTTCCCACTAATCTTCTTTTAATCGTCGGAATGGATTCCAACCGTGGCTTTTTACTAGCCATACTACCTCGCTCATTCAAGCGTATGCCAAATGTGTTTCCACAATTTAAACATCTACATCTTTCAGTGCAAGGAACTTTAGCT
>JAYJMI010035450.1:0-12270 GCA_036873855.1 Sarsia tubulosa
GAAACAAGAATTTTTCTAAAAATTCTGGCTCCGTCACTTTCCTACATTTATGACCCTTTAACTTCATGCAAAAAATCAGAAAAATCTGATGAACGGTTCCTGAGATTAATGCGTTCCGTACGTACGTACGCACGCACGTACGCACGGACAAGCCTGAATTTATAGGACTCCTTTCGGCGATGCCGGGAGTCCAAAAAGAAGGGATGGATTACCAGTGCACTCCCGGTATAATTCTTTTCAAAAAAATTGAAAAGAAAATGTCAATGTAAGAATTACCAAATTTGACCTTTTGACCTTGTTTCTACGGAAACAAGAACTTTTCTAAAATATCTGGTTCTGCTGACACTTTTCTTCATTTATGACACTTTAACTTCATGCAACAAATCAGGGAAAATTGATGAACGGTTCCTCAGATAGATGGGTAACGTAGTAAATTTTGACCTTTTGACCCCAGTTATGCGCAAACAAGAATTTTCAGAATCATCACACTTATGTCAGTTTATACCTTATACTTGTTTCTAACTTTGCACAAAAAATATAAAAAATCTGATGAACGGATCTTAAGATATATTTAAAAAAGACCAATTTTGGCCCAAATTTGACCTTTTGACCCTGTTTCCATGGAAATGAGAATTTTTCTAAAAAATCTGGCTCCGCTACTTTTTAGCATTTATGGATGTCTAACATGCAAAAAATCAGAAAAAATAATGAGCCAATTTTGAGAAAACGCAATAACTAACGTATGGACGAACGAACGAGCCTGAATTTATAGGACAAAAAAACATCACTTAAAAAATAACACAAATTTTAACCACATTTTAACAAATCTATTTAATATTCAACGAAAAATAAACTATGCATAACACCATAAAAAGTATTCAAATAAAATAACCTATTCCATGATTTTTCCATGACTAAAAAAAATTCCATGACATTTCCATGATTTCCAGAAATAGCGGCCACCCTGCTTTCTATACCTCAACAGGAGATTTTGTTATTATACTACATACCTCAACTGGAGAATGAAGTCCTTTATAAGAATCTACTTCCATTATATCTACATACCTCAACTGGAGAATGAAGTCCTTTATAAGAATCTCCTTCCATTATATCGATAGCCTTAAAATAAACATGAAGAATTGATGAGCATGTGTGGCACTTATTACTATAATTATTAAAAAGTTTAAAAACAACCTTTTTTGTCATAACGCAATGTTGGATTGCTGTAAAATTTTGATTATATATGGTGAATTTTAATTATTTTTCCGTAGAGAATTACGATCAAACTTACAGGTTCTAAGTAATCTTCCATGATGCTGACGGGATTTTTTGATTTCGTTTCACCTAACCAGTGACCATACAAACTCAATGCTAGTGGATACATTGCAGAATCATCATGGAAGCCACTCTGCAGATAAAAAATATTGTTATATCATTGACAATTATGAATGTTGTTCATAGCGAATTTTGAAAAATCTATTTTTCGACATTTTTAGGTTTCATAAAAAGCAGAAAGCTTATATTTATATTTTACTTAACCCCTACTTTTGAAACTTTTAGTTTTGAAATATAAAATTAGAGATTGCAGGAGGGAGGATGGATGTAGGAAGAAATTTGATCGATCATTTTCACCTTTTACAATCAATCAATTATGATAGCTATAGCTAAAGTATAGTATTTTTTTCTAATTGAAAGTATTGAACTTATTAAAGCAAAAGAAAAAACTTGTGCAAGATGAATTTTCTTCTGATGAATTTTAAAACAGAATATTGATTTTTGGATGTTGTTCGTATTTTTGTCAAAAGAATATAATCAATAACCTCCATTTCATTGAGCAAGCCTTTCAGCCTAAATATAGCATGATTTCTTTCATCCCGCGTCCAGTATAATTTAGCTTCATCGATCTGCCAATGAAAATCCACTTGAAAGCCTGTAGTTTGCAATTCCTGGACATCGTGCATAATCCTCTCGCATATCTAACATAAATATTACGGAGATAAACAATACTAAGATTGTATATTCTTATTAGTAATATAGTATTTACTTCTTAAACCAAAAACTCAATATTTTAAACATTTATAGGTAAATATACTTATAAATGAAACATAAGCAAAGAAGTTACAGATGAACGAACCAACGAGGGATAGGTAAGATAGATTTGATCTAGGATCTTTTGGTCAAAGTTAAGACTTCGCAAAAACTTACTTGGTATCTTTTAGCATGATGAGCCAACTTGGAGTAGTTTTGTAAATGATTCAGTAACACTACAGCAATGCTGTCTTTTCTAGCAGACGAATGGCAGCCAATTTTTAAGGCTTGAGTAGTGATGTTTAAAGATTCTTCATACAAATGAAATTCGTCGATTAAATCATGAATTTCAGGTTGTACGCTGTCATCTCTATGTGAAGGAGAGACATAATACAAATTTAACATCTGATCGCTGGTTATAATAAAACATCCTATGCAACTGAGCAACTACCAAGTTTGAAGTAGTTTTTAAGTAACATTATTCTTTGATTTGTTAACATCTTTTTATTTGTTGTTTTGTTTTGTTGTAGAAAAATAAGTGCCAACTTAAGTACTGAGAAAACATTTTGGTTGTTAACACATGCAGGAAGAGATACTGTAGATCATCTGACACTACAAAACAATCCCTTGTATAGAGTTAAAGTGTGAATAATCATGAAAGAACTTGAGTCGTGGAAGTTTATTATATAAATCTCTTTTTCTTAAATAAAGGTACTTTATTAAAACATATATTTTAAACATGCAAGCAACAGACCTGAGTATAAAGTAGCCTGTGTTTTGTAGCTGACATACTGTCGTACATTTGGAAAGAAATTCTTTATAACGAAATGATGAAAAGTTATCTTCTGTAATCGAATCAAGTAAACTACTTTTCAAATCAGTAATGTATTTATCAAATAAAACTGAATCGTCACTTCTAATAGCTGTTAAACAATGGTGAATATTTCCATGGTAACTACGTTCATATATCGGACTGTAAATAAAAATAAATAAATTAGTTTTTAATATATATTTTTGTTTAAATATTTTCTTTTTATAAAGTTCATAAATTTAATTAATCTAGGCTAACAATAAGTAAGTAATGAACAGATTTTGAGATATTCGAAAAATGTTTTGGGCCAAATTTTCACCAGCCATAATGCAGCAAATGAGCAAAATTTTCTAATCATTCTATAATTTAATATTAGCTCTTGCCCAAATATAATATTGTATAAACAATGAGAATAAATTGATGAACCAGTCATGAGATATCATAAAAACGCTGTTTTCAAGTAAAAATTTGACCTTTTGATCCCTGTTTCGAAAAAATCAAGAATTCTCGGTAACCTGACAACTATGCTATTTTTGTCTGTATATTACCTTTTAACTTTGTGCAAAATTTCAAAAAATAGTTGAAAAAGGTTAATTTTTGGGCCAAAATTGACCTTTTGACCCCATTTTAGTGACAATTAGAATCACTGTTGCTCATTTATGACCCTCTCACTTCATGCAAAAAATCAGAAAAAAATAATGAGAGGATCCTGAGTGTTGGGAACGGACTGATGGAATAACTAACAGAGCTGAATTTATAGAACTGATTGTACATGGTTGTTATTACGTGACAATCAATAAAACAATATCAAAATTAAACATACCTAATGTTCACATCTTCCCAAATACCGTTCTTCCAAGCAGATTCGAATTGTAGTTCAGCAAACTGAAATTAAACAAAAAAACAAATGTTTTATTAATGGCTTCCTACAGTCGGATTTATGCAACCTATATCGTTATAACAAGAGTTCTATGCAATTTTATAGACATTATTCAAAAAGCTATTTGCACTTTATTATAGAATAAGCTTGACGTACATGTGGAAAGAGTGTATTATTTTCGAAAAGTCAATTATTTTCTAATAAGAAATATTGACTACTGGACTCCCGGTAATCATTTTTTAGATAAATGGAAAAATCTAATGAACAAACAAAACTTCCCTGACTTGCCCAAACCGAAAACTTTTAGAAATATAGGAATAGTGTCATTTTTTACCTCTTATTATGCTCTAACATGTACAAAATTAGAAAAATTTAACGAACCAATCTTGAGATACAGGGTAAAATGTCTGTTTTGGGCCCAAATTTGACCCATTTTAAGAAAACGAGAATTTTCGAGAAAAATCTGGCTCCGTTAGTTTTTAGCCATTTATGGATGCCTAACATCATGCAAAAAACAGAAACAAATAACGAGCCAATTCCGGGTAAAGTTAGTAACAGACAAACGGACAAACGAAGGAACTGTTCTGTTGAACGAACGAGCCATAAAATGAAGAGATCTTTTCGACAGACAAGGAGAGTAGACACTTTCGTTTTGTATTTCAATTATTCAGGGAAGTAAAACGGAAGTGTCATTTTGTTTGATAATCACAGAGAGAAAACAGTTTAAACTTACCTTCACTGTATTTGATAATCACAGAGAAAACAGTTTCAGTTTAAACCTACCTTCACTGTATCGTCTTGACATAAACCTTTAGCGCATAGGTAAGCAGTATTATGTAAACTAGATTGAAGCAAGTTCTATAGGAACAAATATATAATAACTATATTTAAAACTTCTTTTAATACGCTAGCTACCTATCATATTTTTTAAAGCTTGATCTTTGGTAAGGTTTGCTTAACATGTACCTCTACATAGACTACATTTTACATGTACCTCTACATTTTCCGAGGTGTAAACTAAAACTACAAGAGAACTAAAGGTTTGGCAGGGAGTAGTTCTATATACTTCAGACATTAGATTGAAATACATCATGATATTTAACGGTATAAAAACACAGGTTATTAAAATAACATAATCAATTATTAAAAACTAGGAACGTTTTCGTAGTCAACTACAAATACGCTCATTGTCAACTATTTTTTCTATGTGTAGATCATTATATATTAAGAAAAAACAAGAGTAAACTTCAACACTCAATATTTAAAAAGGAAAAACTTTTAGCAAGAGTGCAAACGTTTCGTTAATGATTTACCCTGACAAAGAAAAAAAGGACTTACGTTGACTAATAATTCACCATGACAACCACTTATTGCGTCATTTGTCACTAAAATACAAAAAGGAAAAAAAGATTCTGAGAAATACATCCAAATAATTATTCTTTGAATAAACGCAGCTAAAAAGCATGATTGCAAAGCATGATCCCAAAGCATGATTGCAAAGCAATTACCATTCATATCAAATATTTGTCTCTTATTTTCATTTGAAAACCACCTGTAAACCATTTTACAACTGAAACTTAATCTGAAATGTACCTTACATAAGAAGAACATTACCTAAAGCTTTTGTGAAGTCTTTTTCTAGTTTATATGTTTGTAACCTCTTTTTTTCGAATGATAGAAAGCTAGTATCAACACCATATATCATATCTTTTTCACCAATGTTTTTACATATGTCATAGTAGAGTTGTTGCCAGCACTTCTTCTCATTAGGTGATAGTTCTTCAGTACCTACAATAGTGGCTTCAAGACTGACACCACCATAACGTTGACTGGCAGTACTAGTGGAGTCTGAATCACTAAATAAAAAGAAAAATTGACTAGTGGACTCCCAGTATTTATTTTTTAGATAAATGGAAAAATCTAATGATCAAACAAATTTGCCTCACTTGCCCAAAACGAGAATTTTAGAAATATAGGAATAGTGTAATTTTTACCTCTTAATATGCTTTACCATCCTGTATAAAACTAGAAAACTCAAATGAATAGGTCTTGAGATACAAGGGAAAATATTCATTTTTGGCCCAAATTTGCCTTGTTTGCCCAAAACAAGAATTTTCCGAAATATTGGAATAGTGTCATTTTTTTGTTCTTATGTTTTAACTTCGCGCAAAAAACTAGAAATATCTAATAAACGGATCTTGAGATACAAGGCAAAATGTCCATTTTTGGCCCAAATTTGCCTCGCTTGCCCAAAACAAGAATTTTCGGAAATATAGGAATAGTGTCATTTTTTTGTTCTTATTATGTTTTAGCTTCAAGCAAAAAACTAGAAATATCCAATGAACGGATCAGGAGATACAAGAAAAAAATTCTGTTTTGGGCCCAAATTTGCTCCAGCGGTGAACATTGGATTATATATTGCTTGCACCAGTAATCACTTTCACCTTTATACAATGATATATTTTGACAGGAAAAATAAAAAAGCTAATGCAGTCATATTACTACAAAAATTAGACTTAAAATATTTGAATATACAGTCATAATAACCATTGATCGTAATAAGATGTACTTTTGATTGGATAAAAAGATTGGTTGATACTTTTATAACAAAATATCGAAATGAACAAAATATTATTATTTGCTTTGCTTATCATCTACTTTACAAGTACTAGTAATCACATGTTTTTGAGGTAAATTTCGGATAAATCATTATCGTTATTTTTTTCAAATTTTTGATTTCTAAAATTTGAAAATTGAATGAGGTTGATTTATTGCAAGTTTCACGAAAGTAAACATGTGATTCGTGGTTAATCACGCAGACTGACTGAAGACACGATTACATACAAAACATATTTTCTATAAAACTACTTTTCAAAGTTTTCATCTAAACACTGAACAAAAAGTATATTTTATTGTTGTGCATTTTCAAAACAAAACACGCAAAAACAAAATATATAGTCCGAAAATAAACATTTAACATAACATTCGATTCTTGACGTTCGAAAGTTGATTAGCGGGAAATTTTAAATCATCAGCAGGAAATTTCAAATCAGCGGGAAATTTCAAAAAGTGTGAATTGTTAATCAACTCACCTTTTTGACTGCTGGAGAATTGGATCCAGTAAAATTTCTGAAAAGAACGCAGCTGGATAGAAAGCAGAACAGTTTTTAGCAATTTCAGCTACATTAAGATAGTTGAGGGATAGATGAAACTTGTTGTCCCAACATGTTGCTGTTTTTAAACAACTGTCTGGATCATCGAGGCAATGTAAATATTGTACAAGGTTAACAATAACACCCATTTTGTCGAGAATATCTAAAAGATATAAGAAAATCTTGGTCGGATCTTGAGATATTTTGAAAAAGTCCATTTTTTGGCAAAAATTGACCTTTTGACATCGTTTCCAGGACAACAAGAATTTGCAACAAAATCGGGCTCTATTACCTTAACTTTATGGAAAATATCAGAAAAAATCAAAGTTCCTGTGAAAATCCTGAGAAAAAGCGTAACAGAAGGACAGACAGAGCTGAATTTATAGGATCCCTTTGGCAAAGTAGAGAATCCAAAAACCAAAGTACGACAACACAATGTATGTAAATAATTACTCCCAATTATTATATTGTATTTAACGCTTAAAGACCTTTATGGTAGATGGTCCTATAAACGGTTTCAACATACCTTTATCTGGCAGGTGGTCTTTTAAATGGTTCAAACAAGAAGCGATCCATTGATCAAGTACTGTTGTCAGAACGGTATTGAAATCATCATGAGTTGACAATATGCTTTCAATCAAATAAGGGAAACATTGTTGAGAAAAATCAGTCTAAAATATATCACAAGAACAAGCTCCAAATAATATATTTGCTTCAATCAATTATTTATAGAAAAATATTTCTAAAAAGTTAGAAAATAAACCAAGCCAATACAAAGATGAAAAAAATTTAAAATTAATGTCCTGAAGAGTGAAAGCATACTTCCTTGAAAGCTTTTGAAATCATCCCAAAACATTTTTCATGTATATTGTTTGCCTATGCATCCCTTGACAAAAACATGTTTTTACAGGGTATACAAACATTTACAAGATAAGTAAAACGCAAAAGTTTCCTAAAATATCGCAAAATGTGCCGCTATTCAACTTTAAAACAATTGTTCGAAAGTTCCGACTTCATTTATATCATTAATTTTATCAAAGCACACGGTTCAGGTGTCGAAAGACAAACCTAGTAAACTTGCAAAACAACAGAAAGGAAAGAGTAGAGTAACATTAGAATTTTTTAAAAAATTACATACACTTGTTTCGCATATCTTCAATAAGTTTTCATAAAACGGATCAATGATATTTTTATTTATTAAAAGTTTGGTGACAAGTTTGGTGATCCATTCTTTATAAGAGGATTGGTAATGAATGAATAATTCATCTTGCAGCAAAATATCTTGCAGTTCTTCTAGAGATTCTGAAAGCTGTTCTTGACTTAATGTATTCTAAAACAAACAAAGGAACAAAGCAACTTATAGAAAGAGAAAATGTAGATATGATAATGAACAAGGAATCAATTACTTGAACCCTCGAGTTCTGTTTGAGCACTTCGAAAAGTTTGAAGTTAATTTCGGACTTGCAGCGCACTTGAAGTTAACATTTAGACTTATAGAAAATAGATAATCTTAAAATTTGTTGCTAGTTCTCTCAGTCAGATCTTTAATAATAAAAATAATTGTGTAAATGGCTAAATATCGTACTTTCGAGTGAAAATTTGACCTTTAGACCACTATTTCATAAAATTAAGTTAATTCTGAAAATAATAAAAGTTTTTATTTAGCTCTAGCTATGTACAACAAGCTACGAAAAAAAACATTCACTAATAAATATGCCAGTGGTACTTGTCTTCATTGATGACCACTATTATCTTCATGCAAAAAATACAGTAAGAACTAATGCAACTAACCAAAGTCCAACAACAAGACTGAAATTAACAAGAGATAAATTGCCAGTGGACCCCCGGAAAGTAAAAGCAGAACTTTTAATCAAAGGTATAATATAAGCTTATCATGCAGAATATGAGCAAAATTGTGAAGAAACTCTAGGATGAAAAATTTTGACCTTTTGACCATTTTCGCAACGATGACACTTATGTCAGATTGAAACCTTCAACTTTGTGCAAAAAATTAAAAAAAAGTAACGATCTGATCTTGAGATATTTTGAGAAAAGTTCATTTTTGGGCAAAAACTGACCTTTTGACCCAACTTCGGGGACAATAAGAATTTCAAAAAAAATTGGGCATTGTCATAAAATCTAACGAAGGGATTCTGAGAAAAATGTGTTACAGACGAACGGACGAACGAAGCTGAACTTATTGTATAATAATTAAATTAAAAATTAATTGTTTTATTACTGTATATTTTAAAAAGTTTGAACAGTTTACAAAAAATAATTAAGATCATACCTTTTTCTTTCTCCCTTTCAGAAATGGAGCAATATATTTGAAGGATTTTAAAAATTTCAATGGTGCATGATTGCCGCAATTGAATGTCGTCAAAGTTTTCAACAAACAGTCCAATGCAACAGAAGATACTTTCCGACTGAAAATAAAAACATAGGAAACTATGAGTAGATTGAAAATAAGATAATGCAAAGTTCCCTTACCCTTACCTTAACATGCATTTTACCAATTTATAATTTATATAAAACAAATGTTTAAGATTTTTATTCAAGTCATACAATTTAGTACCTGTCACTTCTAGAAAGTTCCACTAATTCGTCAATCAGTTTATAATGATGGTATTGCTTTAATTGAGCTTCACTCTTGTCTTCTAACGTTTCATCTAATAAAAGTGCAATAAAAAGTAAGATGTAAATCCGTTCAGACCTATGCATAAACAGTAACAAGAAGACAGTTATTAGCGCTATTGAAGGTTATGGCTTCCAAAAACTTTGATTTGAATTTAAAGGTCAAAAAATTAGATTGATGAAATTTAATTCTAAAAGACTTCCTCAAATATAGGTAAATAGTTCATTTAGTTGAATCTATAACAGTGACTTAAAACTATTCTATAACTTACTTCTCAAATAGTTTTACAGCTTCACAACTCGCTTGCAAATCATTAAACTCTGATAGTCTGCAAACTAACTTATGTGATGCAGCAAATATTTTAAATAACAAGGGATAAACTGCCAGTGAATCCACGGTAAGTTTAACCAGAACTTTTATTCAAATTTATCCTTATCATCATCCTTATCATGCAAAACATGAGCAGGATTGTAAAAACATGTAAAAAGAAATTGAAAGACCTTCCATTATAAATAAAAAGAAAATTAAAACCTTTACATCAACATTAATATTTGAGAATTGGCTTATTGACCTCGCAATGCAGCAAATGAGCAGAATTATGAAGTAAATGCAGGATCAAACGCTACACTTTAATAATATCTATCATTGTACAAATTTTTAGATGAATTGGTACTTTGTAGCATGAGATATTGCGGAAAATACCAATTTCGCGTGAAAAATTTGGCTTTTTGACCTCAGTTTACCCTCAAACAAGAATTTTGGGAATAATGACACTTTTAGTTTAGTCCTAACTTTGTGCAAAAAATGAAAAAAAACTAATGAAGGGATCTTGAGAAATTTTGGAAAATATTGATTTTTGGGCCAATTTTGACCTTTTGATCCCAATTTTGGGAAAATAAGAATTTTTGTCAAAAACTGGGCTCTGTCACTTTTCATCATTTATGATCCTTTAACTTCATGCAAAAAATCAGAAAAAACTAATGACCGGTTTCTGTGGAAACATGTTACGGACGGACAGACAGAATTTATAGGATCTGAATAGGAACTGAATTTATAGGATCCCTTCGGCAAAGCGGGGGATCCAAAAACTAACCTTGTTGATAGGTAGAAGTTAATATCGAAGGACCCATTAAACCAAAACAATCTACCAATCGCATTCTTTCTTCTATCTCAAGTTTAGGTAGAAACTGAAATAATAGCTTCATTAATTCTCTCATGTATCTTGCACCAACGTCTGAAAATTCAATAAACTTCATTTATTTCTATAACTAACCAATAACAAGAAGACAGTTATCGTGATATAGCAATCTATCAGTTCGAACAGCAACCTTCTCTTGAAATCACTTTACTTTAAAATTTTTTCTGTTCTGTTAAAGTTATTCAGTCCTTAGAGGGATTCAAACTCCGGTTAATCATGCGGTATATGCTTAATGTGACATTAGTAATGTAAGTTGATATCGGACGAATAGCTCAGTCGTTAGAGAGCAGCCCAGTACCGATGGAAAGGTCGTGTGTTCCAATCCTTCTCCGTCCAAATTTCTGCATATAGAATATATATAAACGAGGGGCTCTCCCCAACTCATCAAACTTGTCAAGATATGCATGACAGTTTTTATTGATAACAGAAAGAAATACCATGTGATTAATGCCGATTGTTTAAATTAACAAATCATATTCGTGTATGCATACTTAATTCTTCATGTTGTTTACATACATATTCGAATGTCAAAATTCGAACAACGTGCAAAAGTTAACAATTGAGTAAAAAAGTTTTTCTTTCCTTATATCGACTGAATAACTTTAAAAAGTACCAAAGACACCAAAAGTGCTGCAAAATGCAGCATAAATTTTCTTAGTTGCAAAATTATCGTTTTTTGGCGCTGATCAAATTTTGTGGTTTAACGTATGATATAATTTAATGTTATTTCAGTACTTTGCATAAATATACTTAAAAAGGTTTTCACGTGGACTGTTTGCGGAAAATGACGAAACCTTGAAAATCTGCGAATATTAGATCACTTCAAAAGTCCAGCTTCTATCAATAACGTTGGGAAAGAAACAATAATTTGTTTTCATGATACCTGTTTTAAGCTTGCATGTGTTTTTCAATACTTTCACTAAATTATTTATTTGTGCTTTTGTTATTGTTAATTTTGATGAAGATAATAGGTTTGTAAAAATATGTTCCATCTCCTAAATAATAATAAACTTAAACAATATGCATTCCATTCATAGATAAAAGAAGATAACAATTTATTCCTAGGAAGAAAGTACCGTAGCAGAAATATTTTTTATCTAAATTTAAGGGTGAAATCTTTGTTGAGCTTATATAACTTATATATCTGCAGCATAAAGATTGTGGCACAAAATAAGATTTCAAAAATGCCAACTACACTGCATATACTAATATGAGCATTTTTAAAGGAAACATTAAATACCAGGCATTAATTTACTATAATCATTAAAAACTGTAAAACAATTTTGAAGATAGAACTTCGTATATATTTAAGACATTTTGACTGTATGCAGCAAAGAGATGGATATAAATTAATATTTAATCTATTAAAAGGTTTTTACTAGTTACTCAACAACGCTGTATGTGTTTCACTTTTATTGGAGACATTCAGCGACGTGTATGACAAAATAGCCTACAAAATTAACAAGAAAGATTGACTGCTGGACTCCGGGTAATAATTTCGAAATTAACTAGAACAAGGGATAGATTATGTGGATCCACACTAACTGATATTTTTCATCAAATGGC
>JAYJMI010035561.1:0-12267 GCA_036873855.1 Sarsia tubulosa
GTCAAACAAGAATTTTCGGAATGACGACACTTATGCCAGTTTAAAGCCTTTATTTGCCTTTAGCTTTGTGCAAAAAAAAAAAAAGTTAATGAAGGGATCTGGAGATATTTTGAAAAATGTTGATTTTCGGGGCAATTTTGACCTTTTGACCCCAATTTTAGGGAAAAAAGAATTTTTGTCAAAAATCAGGCTCTGTCACTTTTCATCATTTATGATTCTTTAACTTCATGCAAAAAATCAGAAAAAACTAATGAGCAGTTTCTGAGGAAAATATGTTACAGACGGACGGACAGACAGAGCTGAATTTATAGGATCCCTTTAGGCAAAGCCGGGGATCCAATAACATGGGTTAAGGGCTTGGTACAATTTCAATATGATATTTTTTTTACCTTGATTGAAACTTAACAAGATATCTTTTATTTTATAACGCATCTTTGAAAAGCTTTTTTTAAAATGGTTGCCATGATTTTACTTAAAATACTTAACTTTCGATAGTGGATAGGTCCAAGCCTCCATTATTTCTGACGTCAGACAAAGATTTCTTAGTATTTCTAAGAATTTGCGATCTCATTCGCAGAGTTTGTTTCTCGGGAATACTTAGCTGATTTCTAAAATCGTGAAAGTGTTTAGGTTAGCCCAAAAACAGGAATTCTTTTTAAATTCTAAAATATTTTTATGTTTCTTTCTTTCCGTAAACAAGAATAAACAAATGTCGTCTTTTGTTCCTTATTCTTTTGAACCTGTTGCAAGAAATAAGATATTTAATGATGATACAGATACAGAGGAAGATATTTATAAATCGTGAAATATCTTCATTTCTTTAGTTTTAAGTAGCTAAACTATATCCAAATTGGAAGGACAATTTACAGAGATGGCCAATTTACATAATTTCTAATTCTACAAAATTATTTTACTTGCTGTGAATATAACAATGATAAATGTAAAAACACTGAAGCACTATAGGCAATCATTTGTATTAGATTTCAGCTGTAACACCAAATTACAATACATAGCAAAACATTTTTACAAATCTATCTGAAAATACTGAATGATTTTCAATAAATTTGTATTTGGTCTTTGGCAACAAGCGCTGATACTAAGTAAAACACTAAACTCTCTAGAATATTGTGATATAGAGTGCAATTGCAACATGTGCAATTATCATGCTGAGACTAAAGTAAAACACTATACTCTCCTAGAATATTGGGATATAAGAGTACAATTGCAACATGTGCAATAATCATGCTGAGACTAAAGTAAAACACTATACTCTCTAGAATATTGGGATATGCTAAAGTGAAACTGCAACATGTGCAATTATCATGCTGAGACTAAAGTAAAACACTATACTCGTAGATTAATAAAACTGGGATATACTTAAGTGCAATTATAATTGAATGTTAAGCTACTTAAAATATTTGAATGAGAAAAATAATTGAACTAACCTATTTAATCTGGGAACAACAAATAAGATTTTTTTCTGTCTTCTAGATAATAGTCGATTCTTTTCTCTTTGTCTTTAAATTAATTATTTATATAAATACTAAAGAGGTTAGATCTAGAACTACAATAATAACATAACAAAGATAGTTATGATAAAAACAAAAAATAACCATTAACAAAAATGGTTATTTGAAACAAAACATGAAAAAATATAAGTTTGTCAGTGCACCAAACTTATATTTGATAATATGCTTAATGTATCATTAGCCATAAGAAACTGTTAAGCTTGTTTTAAAACGATTTTTTTGCAAAAAACAATTGAAAGATTACATATCAGTAGTATCCTATGAAAATCTGAGCCAATTTTTATATGTAATTTTTAAGGTATTTGTTGTATATCAAATTTTCTAAACAAAAGAAAAGAAAAAGCAATAGAACGTTTTTACAAATTTGGAATTATTTTACTTTTTGTCTACTGAAACAAATCAAATAATTTTTACCCTCTTTTTTGACTTTTAACTGCCCTTCACAGGAATGATATTACCTGAGCAAGCCCCTTTAAAAATATAATCTAAGTAAAACATAGGGAGTAATACAAAAGCACTTGCAATTGATGTAACACAAAGTTTACTCATAACAGATACTTTTTATCTGAAGAAAAAAATTATCTTTGTTTATGTCTATTGTTAACTATTAAAAAGATAAAAATTTATCTTAATTCTTATTTACAAAACAAATCCTTGTCATACATCAAATATACGATAAAAAAAATTACGCTTTCTCTTTCATTATTTCTAATCAAATTCTTCAAATATTGTTCGCTACATTAAGTCACCACAAAAAAATCCTCAAAAGTATAGACTATTTTCTTTCTTATGTTTATGTTAACTTTGGTCAAGCCAGAGAGCTGAAAATACAAATATAGACATATCTTTTTCAACATCTACATCTACGTATTTTCTATTGATATTTCTTAATTACTCTTTTGAATGTTAAGTGATTTTGTTCATAAAGCTTGTAATAAATTATCAACATAAAATGATGAAAAATGGTGTGAAAATAAATATATATTTTTAAAAATTTCTATTAATACCTCCTTTCAAGAACCTCCTTAGGTTCAAGAAGAAGAACCTCCTCCTTTCAAGAATACCTCCTTTCAAGAACCTCCTAAATACCACCTTAGATATTGTGAAATATTCAAATTTTGTTTTCACTGAGATAACACAAGTTCAAATTGTGTAGTAAAAGTGTAGTAAAAACTGGAAATAAAGATTCTTATGATCTCTCGTTTTGATTTTATTCGAAGTCTCTATAGTGATTTTTAAGAAAGTTATTTGAGGTTTAAAAATACCAAATAATTCCAATTTTAGCCAATGATTGGTTGTGCTTTGTTATCACCTTTTTAATGATCGATTCCTAGTTTAGTTTGACGGTAATTTGTTACAAGCTCTGTACAATATAATTGTAAAAATAGGCCTCTATCTGTATTCCTACCTCTCTGGTCAAACTGAATACTCATTTGCGCTAGCTAGTTTGATATCCAGTACTAAATTTGTAATTTTAGCTGTTAATGATATTCTGATTTGCTGATCTCTAGCTTTATTTATAACAACAATTTTGTATATTTGTTCATAGATAAACTTTTTACTATTGTAATATTATATGACACAAAAACAGATGTGTAAAATAATTCTAATGACTTCCTTAAACAAGTTTTTATAATAGAAGGTTTTCTACATAAAGTAGCAATAAATTTGTAAAAAAGACATTTGTAGCCAGGAAATGGTTAGCAATTTGAAAATAACAACAATTAAAAAACTTATTAATTTACTAAGATATTTATAGAAATATATTTAATGCATAAAAAGCCTTCCAACTTCCCAAACTAAACTTCTACTTCAAAATCTGAAAAACATCTAAGGGGATAACTCATCAGTTGACCATGAAATCAAGTCAACGATTTGAGAGCTAACAAACTGACAAGCTGAAATTATATTTTATTAACCAACTTGGCTCACTATTTACAACTCTCGCTGTAGTACTATAAGAATAAGTTTGCTAAAGACCAATAAGTTCTAGAAGAGCATCAAAAGTATTACAGGACTAGAATATTTACAAAACCGTAATATTTATTCTAAACAAACTAACTATACTTTTTATTCTTCTATCTATTCTTAAGATCTTCTTCAATCCATTTTATATCTAAGAAAATATAAATATGATAAATATAAAACAAAACATAAAGGAAAAAAAAATTTAGATTAGCACCAATTTTTGATATTTACAGCTATAATATCTACACAATGATATGATTTTTGAAAGTATTTAATCATTTGACAAGTGAAAGAAAAATTCATTGTCTTGGTTAAGAGAGCAACAGACAAAAACCAAAATACACTTTCTTCAATAAATTCAAATTATAATTACTTTAGTGTCAGATGAAAGGTCAACATTTTTATTGGAACTTATCACTATAATCTATTTTGTGTCAAGTGTGTTTAAACAAACTTAAAAGAATATATCTACTGCTATATCCTAAAATATTATAAACAAACAATAAATTTCGAAGTTTAATTCCAAATCTTTTTATCTATAATGCACAGGAAAATAGTGTTACTAGTAACTTACTTCAATTTACAACAACTTTCAATCTTTGCTTAAAATCTTGAAAATGATACTCTTCCAAAGAAGGGGTTAGAAAAAAACTGCTTTTATAATTTTAAATTTTACATATTTTATATACTGCATAAATTATACACAAATGAAAAAAAATATATAAAAATAAAAACAGTTATAATTTTTAAGACTTGATCCTCAAAACTTATAAAAATAAAGACATTCAAATTCAAATTTAAATCTTAATAGTAAGTAAAACCATAATCTGTGAAAACACAGAAAACACAGAACTCGGAAAGTAAGACTATTTTAAGATTAATGAGATTTAATTTTATTTTTAAAAAAATGATATAACCAAAACAAGAATTTCCATTTTCCAATTCTTAAAAACTAAACATAATCCAATTAAATAATACCAAAAGTAACTTTCCTAAACATTTTAAGCTTCAGTATGGAAAAGAATTCTACTTTTATACCCAATCAATGACCGGTGAGCGGCTGTTATTTCGAGCGCTGGACTATATAGAAAGTTACTAAGGATACAAAAAGCATTTACTAGGAGTTTTTTTTGCTATAAACACGTACGCAACTAATTTAAATAATGTACGCACACGTACTAATGAAGCAAAAAAATTGTACATACACGAACGAACCTGCAAATTGATTTGTCAACCCCTGATTCTATCCTTATATTGCATGTGATAATTACATACAAGAAGGTGTCCTTTCATTGAAGAGTTTTTTTTATTGTTTATTACATTGTACGTAAGAATGCCGTAATATCTGAAGAAAGTGTCCTCTAAGCAAAAAAAAGCGCCCCCAGGAGTAGAAATAGGCCATGCCATTTTGTCGGGTCATCTTGATTTTATATCTAAAACCACTATCAAATTGAAAGTTTGTTGTGAATTTGTGTGTTAAAATGATCGGTCATGACCGATGACCAACTGCTATTTCGACCCCTGCATCCCTAGAGGCTACAATATATCCTTGAAGAACTTCTTCTTTTTTTTTATTGAATTTTTTTCGTTTTTTAAAAGCAATTTAGAGCACTCTACTGAAAACCTTTAAAATTGAAAGCAGATGTATATAAAATATATACTATAACACATACAACTTAAAACATAAAATATATATAGATGCACAAAATGTGCATCTCTATAAACTTATATGCAAACATACTGTACAATTTTCTGTATAGTAAATAAAATTATTTTTAATAGGCATGACAAGTCATTTTCCAGAAGAAGAATGAATGTTATAAAATAAGTTTTAGAACTTTCAAAGATAGTGCTTTAATATTTATATGAATTTATATTTATATGCTGTTAAAACTGATCAATCATATAACAAAATTCAAAATTTTATTTAATATTATTCTATGTGCAAAATTCAATATTTTACTTAAATAAAGTAAATCATATCAATATATAGGATCACTATACTTATCAAACCTGAAGTTGCTATTATGATATCTTGAGAAATCAATGTTTATGACATCACAAATAACATAGCAAGTTCTTTTTATTTATTTGAAAAATATATTTTGCTTTTCAAGAAAGAGATTTATAAATATATTTTACCCTTTTTCAAAATGCAAATATAGAGTTAAAAAAAATCATATTAATATGAGGCTTTTTAGGTCCAGACACTCCAATTATATGCTGGTTTGATATTTTATTCAAACAGTTTAGAATCTCCATTGTAATTTGGCACCGTAAAGACAAAAAGATTCATTATTATATACATAAAAAATACCTAAAATGACTAAGTTCATATAATTATTATCTTTATAAATTATAGTTCAATCAAATAAATTTTTTCTTGCTTGCTGAATATCTTCCAATATACTAAAATAAAATAAAGAAAAGAAGAAAGCGTTACTACAGAACTCCTGGTAATTTCTGTCAATCAATTAAAAGGGAGAACAATGCTAATATAAACCATATTACCTTAACATTTACAAACTTAAGGTTACAAATTCAAGGAATTCATAGTACTAAAGATTTTTTTCAAAGCCTGGAGCTTTTTATTACTCATATGAAAATTTCACTGTTTAGTCAGGGAGCAGAATTGAAAAACAGGCTGTTTGCATAACCCTCAAAGAGGATGGGTAATCTATACATTTTTGAAATCCTTGGACCTTCTAATTTATGAATATAAGAGTGTTAGTGAGAAATTTTCGAACACTCACTTGAAAATAGCGGGCGAGTTTTTCATTGTTGACCCTATACACCTGAAAAAAAATGTCATGAAAATCAGCATCATTTTTAGCAAAAACCACCTACACCATCAGAAAGCCCTTAAAAACTATATAAAAGACATTTAAACAAGTATAGTCATTTTCTGCTCCGTTTAGGCGTAAAACATGGGCGAGAGTGCGAAAATGTGCATTTTCACTCAACTTTTTGTCATATTTTGTCAAAATTTCAACATTTGAGCTTGTTTTACTCCAGAATGGTTCAGAAAATGACTAACCGGCTATTTTCAAGTGAGTGTCCGAAAATTTCTCACTAACACTCTTATATTCATAAATTAGAAGGTCCAAGGATTTCAAAAATGTATAGATTACCCATCCTCTTACCCATTCTCCCTGACTAGTTCAGGTATTGTTTTATCACCAGTAACAGATAACAATTTCCTATGTGGTGTGTGTGTAGTGACTGCCAATTGAGCCTGTCCTACACTAAATTTGAAAGAATTTAAAAATATTCTCTCTTATGATTATGTTTGGATTTAAAGGTGCTTTAACTATGCACATACAACTTTCTAGTAGTAGATTTTCACTTGTCCGATACTGTTGGTCTACCCTTATGCTTGAGCACTGATTATGTTGTAAGTCATTGAAACAAAAAAATATGCTTATTTATTTGTGAAAGGGTTTGAGTCATTGAAACAAACTACAAAATATCTAACCTCCTTATAACCATCAACATCTTGAAATTGTTTCATGTCAAAAGTATTTCCATCAAATGCTAATACTGAGATTTGTGATTCTTTTAAAATCACAGGTGTTAATGAGTCTAATGATAAACAATTTTCTTCAATACGCAAGACTTTTAACCGTTCACATTTACTCAATGAATCATTTAAATTCTTTAATCTATTTCTATTCATGTTCAATTCTATAGCTTTTAATTGGTGTAATTCATCAGGTAGTTTGGTAATGAAGTTGTTTGATAAGTCTATAGCATCTACATCAGGCAGTTCACAGAGCTGTACTGGGAAGACTTTTAATTTATTATTATTTAGATGTATTGTTTTTAAATGTTTCATTTTTGAAGATGAATTAAGTTGAAATGTTTGTAATAAGTTAAATGATAGTGACAACGTTTCAAGTTTCAAAAGTTTACTGATCTCATTTGGTATTGATTCTGAAATAAAAGATTATTAAAAGTTAAAAAGAATGGAAATATTTATACATAATTGCTCTGGATAATCTGATTGTTAAATTATCATTAAGTCAGTCACTTCGGCTAATCTTTACATGATACCATTTTTTACCTAGATGCAAATTATAAAGCTTTTGTCAAGTTAATTAAAACTCAAATACTTTATTAAATTACTTTATTTACAATCTAGAAACAGGCAAACCTGAGTATTTATTTAAAGTGACAGCTTTGATAAAGCTTAGATTTCAAAAATACTGAAAATACTTAAATGTTTCACACTTACTTAATTTGTTGTTATTAACATTCAGTGACTTTAGCATGACAAACTGACCAAGCAATGAAGTTAGTAATTGTAATTGATTATCTGATAAATCAAGAGTTCTCAATGTCTTTGGTAAATTGGATATTTCAGGTGGTAACTAAAAAACAAGAAATATTTACACTGGACTCCAAGTAATTATTATGGAAAAGAGAACCTGATTGGTGGTGATTACCCTTTAAGAACATCGAAAACCTTTAGAAACACCTAATAAATCAGATTTACACTTTTATGCAAAAAAATAGAAAAATCTTGAGATATAGTGCAATGCAAAAAAATGTTGTTTTATTTTCTGTGTCTATTTATGGTCTACTGCCCTATTTACCACTACTTTTAGGCAACACAAGAATTTTCATAGAAAATCAGGTTCTGTCATTTTATTTCATATGGATGCCTAACATCATGCAAAAAATTAGAAAAAACTAAGGAGGTAACAGGAGAAACTCATGGACCAAAAACCAAAAGAAATTGGAATTGGCTTAAATTGGACAGGTCAAAATTCAAGCCTGAAACATTGAGACAAGTTACAATGAAACATAATTATTACCTCTTTTAGTTTCATCCCTTTTAGCGAACAAACACCGGTCTTTTGTGCAGTTTCAATGTGAGGTTTGATAGAGTTGCCCATTATTGTAAAGTATACTTGATGTATACTAAAATGTTAATATTTGTTTCTTTAATCATTAACTAAACAAAGAAGTAATAGATTGATACTGGACACTTGACACTTTGAAATTACCATACAGCAAATGAGCAGTATTGCAAGATAATGTAAATAGCGAATTATCAGCTCTTCTATTGACCAAAACTCATATCTTAGACTTTATAAATTATAGCAACATTATGTTTGAAAACTTTTTGACTTCAAGTTGCAGAATTATGAAGAAATTCTAGAATCAAAGATTGCACTTTATTAATCTCTATCATTATTCAACAAGGGTTACCAGTGGACTTCGGATTACCAGTGGACTCCCGGTATAATTTTTTTCAAAAAATTGAAAAGAAAATGTCAATATAAGAATTACCAAATTTGTCGTTCTTTTCTAAAATATCTGGTTCTGACACTTTTCTATATTTATGAAACTTTAACTTCATGCAAAAAATCAAAGAAAACTGATGAACGGTTCCTCAGATAGCTGGGTTATGTAGTAAACTTTGACCTTTTGACCTCAGTTACACACAAACAAGAATTTTCAGAATCATCACACTTATGTCAGTTTATACCTTATACTTGTCTCTAACTTTGCACAAAAAATCAAAAAAATCTGATGAACGGATCTTGTGATATATTTTAAAAAGACCAATTTTGGGCCAAAATTGACCTTTTGACCCTGTTTCCATGGAAATGAGAATTTTTCTATAAAATCTGGCTCTGTCACTTTTCTACATTTATGACCCTTATGACCCTTCATTTAAAAAATAAGGGAAAACTGATGAACGGTTCGAGAGATAGCTGGGTTACGTAATAAATTTTGACCTTTTGAACCCAATTACGCGCAAACAAGAATTTTCAGAATCATCGCACTTATGTCAGTTTATACCTTATACTTGTCTCTAACTTTGTACAAAAAATTAAAAAAATCTGATAAAGATCTTGAGATATATTTAAAAAAGACCAATTTTGCCCCAAATTTGACCTTTTGACCCTGTTTCTATGGAAATGAGAATTTTTCCAAAAAATCCGACTGCTTCACTTTTTAGCATTTATGGATGTCTAACATCATGCAAAAAAGCAGAAAAAAATAATGAGCCAATTTTGAGAAAACGCAATAACTAACATACGCCGGGAGTCCAAAAATTCAAATAAATTGGTACTCAATAAGAAACTTGAAATACTTTTAACAAGAAATTATTTCACTAATGGACCCCCGATAAATTTATAATTGGTGGAAAATCTCATAAAAAAGAAAACATCTGAAAAGATCCATTTCACATCTTAGTTTTTTTTTTTTACCCTATCATACAGCAAATAAGCCGGATTTGATAGAAACAGCTCGATTTAATGTTAGTTCTTACTAAAATCTAAAATTGTACAAAAAATGAGAATATATGGATAAACCAATAATGACATATCATGAAAAAAGTAGTTTGCTATGCCAGTTTTCACTGTATACTACCCTGTAACTTATGTAAATTACTTTTGTAAATGGGTCTTGACAAATGTTAAAAATTGTCAATTTTTGGGCCAAATTGACCAGTATCAATGCAGCAAATGAGCGAAAAAAATGGGTTTTCTTTAAAGGGAACCTGTGCTAATATACCCCTATTTCAAAAAAACAAAAAATTTTGTTAACAGAACACCTATGTCAGATTTGAACATATACAGGGTGTAATACAGAAATTCCTCTTACTAGAAATTATTTTGCAGTGAGACACTATGAACCTTCGTTCTGGTAATGCCATTTGGGAATTTCAAGTTTATTATCAATTGGGAAATGGATTACACCCTGGATAATTAAAATACCCTCTAACTTTGTGCAAAATATTAAAGAAGGTCTCTTGAGATATTCTCCAAAATGTTTATTTTTGGGCCCAAATTCACCTTTTGACCCTGTTTCAAAGACAATAAGAACTTTTAATCCAATGGCGTTTCCCTTTTTGACTTGATCAGGTAGTAAATGAGTATGAAAACTCCTGAACCACAAACTCTAATTCTATTATTGTACAAAATTACTCTTAACATGAGATATTGTGCAAAATATTGCTTTCATACAAAAACTTAAACCAATTACCTCCAAATAAGAATTTTCAATGAACAATATTGATTTTTTACTGTAGTAAAAATCAAAACAAAATACTGTAGGCTAAACATTATTTCAGAGAAAGCTATAGTAGACAACACTTATATGGGTAATTTGATTTTATTAAGAAAGCCTAAATTTGAAAGAATATCTACAAATTGTATACATCAAAATCTATACTATTTATTTTAATAACTGATAGCTCCTGTCGATGTCCTTTCCATTTTTTATATCCTTTTCTCTTCTTCTTTTTAAAAGCAATAACTTTTTCTCCTTTTGTTTTTTCCATAACAGTTCCTTCTACATTGATAAGCTCTTGTTTTAATAATGGTTGACCAAGAAATGTAAAATTTCTTCCACCTACAGCGAGAACTTTTTCGAATCGTATTTTATCACCACATTCTGCCTCAATGGTTTTATTGATCATAATGACATCATTGTTGGTTACTTTATATTGGGATCCAGCAATATGGATGACTGCAAATAATTTCTTTGCAACAATATCAACAGCTGTGTCTTTTCTTATTGTCTTGATTATTTTTTCATGGTCTGACTTATCATTTATTTTTTGACTCTCTTCAACAGATGTAGTATAATTTAGTGATAAACATTTTATTAAGTTTGTTGATGTGCTTGGTCTTAAATTTCGAATATTTTGGTTGATATTTATTGAAGAGAATTTGAAAATATTACATAATATAATTCTATTTAGTGACATGTTCTAAAGAAAAGAAAAGAAGAAATACTTTAATAATATAAATCTTCTATGAAATATTGTAACAGGCATGGTCATGAGAGGAGCATGATCACTCTCTGGTCACGCTGCTTGGCACACTCCTCAAATTCATCAGAGATATGGTCAAAACATTGTTGAGGAGCGTGGTGACCTGGCAGATTTCTTATGGCCAAGCCTGTAACAATGAGAATCAATTTCAAATGCAATCCAAATTTGATGTCTGTTATAAACATAAAACAAAATAATACAAAAGACACTGCTGGGCTCAGACTGACAAAAAAATTCATAATACTGCATGTGCATTTAGCAAAACCATAAAATCTTCTTGTATTCTATTTTTTTACATGTGCTTCAAATCCCACATCTAAAAGATTTTGCATGTGTGCCAGCGTATGCACATGCTACCACACGCACTCCTTTGATAGCTGCACTCCTTTACTTTTGGCAGTTATAATAGCAAACAGATCATCACTTCTGCCCCTGTCTTGATTTTGGCCTTAATCAGAAATTCTAGTGTGAGTTCTTTACACTGACTAGCTGGCCAATACAGAGGCAAAGATTTTATTTTTAGCAAGGGAAAAACCGTGAACGCAACAAAAGAATGAAATGGGGCTAAAAATATTCATTTTTAATGCAAAGATCAGATGTAGATAGCTAGAGAATACTTTGTTTTACACTTACCAAATATAAAGTAAGTAAGTTTTATTCACTACCAGTAAAATTACATAAAATCAGGTTAAAATTCCACATCAATAATAAAATATAAAAATCTAATATAAAAAAAGGTTAATGCATAAAAAAGGTATATGTATTACATATAAAATTTTGGAAGAGGACTGGTAGCAGGGATAACACAAACAAGCTAAAAGCCTTATTTCTATTGTGGTCCCTTCAAAAATTAAAATAAAAAGGGGGATTAGGGGATTCTCTGAGACTAAAGACAAAAAAAACAAGAAAGATTGACTGCTGGACTCCCGGTAATAATTTCGAAATTAACTAGAACAAGGGATAGATTCTGTGGAT
>JAYJMI010035783.1:0-12265 GCA_036873855.1 Sarsia tubulosa
AAGAGTTTTGTATATTTTATTTAGCTTTGAACAATATCACATTCACCAAACCTGATTTGTTCTTAAAGTTTGATACCGGTACCCCTAAAGTCGGCCGCAACAAACATTCTTAAGATATTAACCAATATTTATTTAAGTATTACTTAAGAGTTTTTCATTAGCCGGTCGCAAAGATGATATGATGCCTTTAAGTAGTAGTGTACTTTTTAGTACACTATGAAATCATAATTTCGATTTGTATTACCTTTTTGGAACCAAAACAATATTTTACGATACTTCTACTCAATTCAGTTGGATGAAATATTATTTTTTTGTTGTAAGTTAGTAAGTAAGTTTATTTCACCACCGTTATAATTACAATTAAAATCAGAAAAAATAAATACAATTATGTAAAATAAAAAAAATGCCTAGAAATTTACAAACCTGCAAAAGAGGGAAAGGGATTGGCAGTAGGGATGACATTAAACAAGCTAGACTAGATATATAGTCTATTCTTTCCGCGAAAAAAAAATCCCGTGCTTTCGAAAAAAAGAAAAGACTATATCTAATCTAAAAACAAGCCAAAAGGACAGATTTCCGTTGCGGTCCCTATTCGCAGAAATAATAACTAAGTTTAGATATTTGATGTTTTAAGACTTTAATGTAAAGATATTGGAAATGCTTGCTTTAATGCTATTGGAATATTGACATTCCACGATGATATATATTACAAATATATTACAACCATGTAATATATTTTTAACTCCGTCTTAATTTAAAAATTAAAAAAGTGCTTTAGCTTATATAGTTGCTTTTATATAGTGTAGATTAAGATATATTTGAAATCAAGTAAAAAAGTAAAGTACGTATAATAAATAGGGCTTCTATATATTAAAAATCAATATCTGATGTAGTGCATTGCTCAGGTTGTTTTTATAAGAGATATGCTAAAGTTTCACTGTTACTCAGAAAAAGGCCAAAAATACATCGGATATTGGCTTTTTAAAACTGTCACTTGAAATTGTACTTTTGAAGCGTCTCATAAAATACCATAATATTTTAAGCATGACTCATTGTTAAAATTTGTCTTGCTTTTTCTTTAATAAATTGGTATAATCTATCTCCGATCTTGTCATATCTTCGCATAACTTTTTTTGACTTTTCGTAGTGTTTTTAACTTGATAGCCCAAAATAGGAAACGCTAATTGTGATTTGTCAAAATATTGCCCTTTACTTAGACATGTGTCTGATAAATTGTTATTCATTGTTTTTAATTCCCCTAGATTTTTGTTCAGCTTTTCCCCAAAGGTTTTTACTTTTTTCCAAAATGTTTCATTAAAATGTTTAAAAATACTTGAGTCTATTTCATTCCAGCTATTGACATTTTTTCTGGCTTTACTAATATTAGCAATTGATTCTTGATATTTTTTCGGTCGTTTATTCATGGTGAAATAGGCCACATCTTCGATATCCCAGCATAACAAGTTCTTTAGTAAGACCAATGATTCGTTCATATAGTCACTTATCATGATCAAATCAAAATCATTTTTAATTTCATTTACTATTGTTGATAAAGTTTTATTACCTAAATTCCAGTTGTCGTATCCTAAATCATACGCTACTGGGTTTTTAACTAGGATTCCAGTGATTGGTTCCTTCTTTGACATACTATAAATATATTCTCTTGATTGGTTAAAAAAACTGTCAAATATATTAACATCAGTTTTTAATTTCAGTAATGTTTTAAATTTCAAATAAACTGCTGCGGATTCAAACTGGTAAAGCGGATCTCGAATAATCGTCACAATTTTAGTACTTTTATCATTCATCAGTTTTAACATTTTATTTTTATTGAATCTAGCATGATTACAAAGTATATTATAACTACCATTACTTTTGTATTTATAAATGTATTCTTCATGAAAATCTTTCGGCCATCCAAGAAAATGTTGAAATGACGGTACAACGACTGAAAGGTTATTCTTGTCTGCATATCGTTGAAATATATTGATCAACGTACTTGAACCAGTTTTATGTGTTTTGAGAAATATAACATTTTGTACTGGTGTGCATTTCTTTTGTATCTTGTTCGTCCCTGTTGAAATCATCATGAGTTTGATGGGTGAATATAATTCTTTCCAATTAAACTGAAACACCAAAGTCATACTTATGATGGTCAAGATGAATGTTAAAAAGAAAAGCTTCTTTACTTGTGATAGAATATTCAGTTCATTTGACATTATTGAATAGGGCAAAATAAAAGGTACAAAAATAATATCACAGTATTTCGTTATTTATATCGCAGCATCACTTGAAATACACCATTCCCTGAAGCTTTTTATGATGACTTTTATAACTCTCTTCTGTCGCTAAAGTAAAATAATAAATAGCTCACATTAAAGGTACTTATGCATGTAATTCTCAAAAATAAATATCCTATTATTGATTACCTCTAATAATGTAAATAACCTCTTTTTGATGATAAAAAGAAGAAGTAACAAAGAAACAATGTGCTAAATATCTTATTCTGAAGTTTAGAAGTAAACCTACAGCAACACTTTGAAAATCGAGTTTCATACCCAATATGTGTACGCAACACAATGGACTTGCGATTTTTTTGTCAAAAAAGTCATTTTCTTTGGAACTACACATAGAAAAAGCCTGAATTTGAGTTTATATTTGTTAGATCTTCAATAAAAAATAGGATGTAAGAAAACCCTCCATAAATTTCGAGATTACGAGTATAAGTACCTTTAACTAAAGTTTTTATATTTAGATATTTCTAATCTATCTAATTATTCTATACTATGTTCTAACTTTTTTTTAATAAAATTTTTTTCACACATATTTAGGTTGAAGTTTCGATTCACAAGTTGAAATTAAAAATAGAACTAAATTTAGTCAATATTAATGAGCGTTCTATTTCGGCCAAACATCTTGTCTAAAATCATGTCTAAACCAAACATCCTAATAGGAACCAAGTCTTGGAAAAAAGTATAAATATATTTAAATTATAATATAAAAATAGTTTCTGAGATCAGAATCTTATTTCCGACAATGCATTGCGATAGTATGTGTGTCCTCCGGTGGTTTGAACTTCATACGGGTGATTACTTTCTTTTGGTTTGAGGTTTTATTGGGAAAATGTCAGGTTGGAAATTTATCAGGTAAAGTTTGCTTGTATGTTTGTTTTAAGGCTATGGGACAAACTGCCTTAAGACTCTTATTCATAAGCGCAAAAACAGAGCACATAGAAGCAACGACCTCCTTCCCTCTAGTTCACTTATTTCCCTTAATATCATAGAGAAATATCAGAATAAAACTATAAAACTGGAATCTATATGATTCCTTTTCCTTGAAGTTGGGGATCTAGATCCATGCCAACGGGGCTAAACCCTGTTGGTAATGATGATCCCTCCTCCCGAGCCAGATTTCGGCTTTCCCTATTGATAAAATAGGAAATATATTTAAAGTTTTTTGAATAGACGGACTTCATTGTTTACATTTTGCATGTTTTGATAATATTTACAAGGACCGCGAGCGTGTTTTCGACAGGCAGAAAAACCCTAAGGTTGGGTGACAGCCTATTGAAATATTGCCTTAAAAATGTTTAAATTTATATATGTTTAATAATTTAGTACAAAAATAATCGTCTGAAAATTTGAAAGCAAAAGAACAACTAAAACTTTAGATATTTACTGTTTTGTACGGTCTTTGGTTTAACTTCAGTATGCGTACTGCCTGTCGCTTCAAAATTTCCGGGTCGTTTTTATCACGTGATCACAACAAAAAACCGCAGTTTGAAATCCGTCTATAAAAAGAATGCTAAACTCACTACTAAAGACAAATCATAATCAAATGATTTTTCATTTATTAAGTAAAAAATAATCTAGTAATTACCTAATAAATAAAAATATAAAAAGATATCGAAAAACAAAAAATGTTTAATTCTCAGAAGTTAAAATTCAAATATATTTAATTCTGAGAAGCTAAATTCAAATCTGAGAAGCTGAGAAGATAAGATTCAAATCTGAGAAGCTGAGATTCAAATCTGAGAAGCAGAAATTCAAATCTGAGAAGTTGAAATTTGATTGGCCGTAAAGGTACTGCCATCAACAACATTGCTTAGAGTAAGAGAAATGTATGCTTTCTTGTTGCACATCTTGATTTTATTCATCTATTTCAAGCATTAAAGGGGTATAAAGTAAATTTCCTCAAAACATTTCTCACAACATCGGTCAAGCATATGGTTCTAATATTTTGATAATAACTGTCATAACTTTGCAATCAAATATGAATCTACAAGTAAAATCGTTTTTCTGACACACATATCACATTTATGTATTATAAACAGTAATTTGATAACAAAAAAACTTTTTAAAATCATTTGATAAGTTTCGACAGATCGAAAGTATAATGATTCAAATATTTTTATAAAGCTCAACTTCTTCTACTTTTCTTTTGTTTCCTCAGCGAAAAAGTATGGCATGAATGTCTTCTGATTCTTGTATTCTTGAATCAAGTATCCTCACAATGTCACAACACCTTTTTCAAGATTGATCATCAATCTCATTGTATAGGCTTTAAAGTGCAGTATGAGACCAGTCAACCTGGTAATTAGTTTCTCGAGAGAGTCAGCAAATGAAAAGTAAAATACTTAAAGAAGAGTAAAATTCAATTGCTTCTTGTTTTCTTTTGTTTAACAATTTGAAATGCAAAAACTCAAAAACTTCTGAAGTGACCATCTTTCACTTTACCAACTTTTGGTCGAGATTAATTATTATGGCCGATATACCTGACAAAGTTCAGAATTCTAATGTTCTTTGTAAATCAAGATTCATAAATAATGCACACATATTGGATTTTGTCATAACTTTTGAATGCTATTGAATCATTGGTCAGTGTTTTCATGTCATATAATTAGCTAACTTTACATCAACCTCGATCCCAGGACTTCTTTCCTCTTTTATCTTATTACGTCGGAGAAGAAAGCCTTGGAGCAGACTCCATTAAGAATCGATTGGCATCCGGAAATTTTAGTTATGCAAAATTATAATCCATTTTTTTTCTGATCGGGAAATCATAAATACGTCTTTTTCTTACAAAGTAATAATAGTGGAATTGATAAGTAAATTAATTATTTATTTGTTTATGTATTTAATATTCTCTAGAGGTATGAAGAAAAAAAAATATCCCCAAGTGAATTTGTTAATATAATAAATTGCCGTGGGTCTGAGAAAAAAGAAGGAATAGAATATTTTGTTTTAAAAAGCTTTCTTTATAAAAAGTTCTTATACGGTTAAATACCAATGCCTCCACATCTAAACTTCGCATCTTGTTCACTTAAAGTTTAAAAAGGGAAGTTCAACCATGACACAAAATGGCGACTCATAGTTAGAGGGCAGGGCAGAAGAAAAAACGAAAAAAAGTTTTGATGTAGATGGTTTGTGTGTTTAATAACCTCTAAATAGCGAATTTACTTATTTTATTGAATTGAGGGCAAATTTTATAAGTAAATGTTTGTATCTCTTTCATCAAAATACTACTACTACAAATAAAAATCTGATTTCCCGATAAAATCCATATAGAATGCGACGTCATAATTATGCAAAATAACACACAGTATAATTATACTATACTAAATTATAGCGGGCCAATCAGGAGAGGCCTCCATCACCAGAGTGATATTTAAAAAGCCGATCTGTAAACGCATACGCTCTTGGCACGAGAATGGACTTTACACGTACGAAAAAAAAAGAAAAAAGCTGTGCTCAACTGAAATGGGCTTCCGATTGCGAGTAACGACAGAGTTCTGGGTTTAATTCTATCGGAGAGCTTCAATAGGGAGTTAAAGATTCAGCAACGCCAACAAGAACGGCAACCTCAGAAAAACAATAATGTAATTATATTCTTAGAAAAGTATTTTACTTTTAGTTACTACTTCGTTAATTAGGAAATGATTTGTTTAAGTTTAAGTTTTACACAGAACTGCATTTGTTTTTCTTAAACGTGAACAAGTACAAAACTTTTTAGGAAAAAAAACTGATTATAATATCATAAAATGCTGCCAAATTAATTCTACTTTACATAACTTATTCTGCCGCCTCAAGGTTCAGATTGTTAAATCACTTAAACAGTAGAACTTTATATTCTGATTTTAATCTTGCGTTGGCGTTGCGGTTGTCGTTATACAATTGTAAACTCTCTTATGACTTTACCGGTGCAAAGCCTATGGAAACGTGGATTCATGACAAAAGGCCCAAATTGAATTCTGGAATCGATATGCATATACACATATGCATAAAAGCTTTATATTTTGTTAATTGTTTTGTGTGGGTAATGTACCTTTAAACAAATAAACCAAAAAAAAAACTATATTTTTAAAGAGAACTTTTAACTTAGATAAATATACCCATAATGATTGCGCCAGCGAGAGCCTTGTTGGCAAACCAAACTTAGGTCAAGGGCATCCTAGGAATTACGTAATAATGACAAAATAAGGAAATATATAGGCGCTAGGAATTTAAAAAAGAATTCATTTTCTGTCTAGAAATCAAATAGTGAAGTAAATATAACAATTTTATGGTATTCTTATTTTGGGTAGTCTTATACATACTGACATAAAAAATTGAAAAAAAATAATATGCTCACGGAGTAAGCACCACATATAAATCCCTAAGCAATTTTGAATATCGTTACAGATAGTTCTGTGCTAAATTTATAAGCAACAACAGACGTAAGTGCAGGTTCCTAAAGAATTGAAAAAGAAAATCTTCCTTGTCCTTACAACACCATAAAGAAACAAAAAATAATATTTACTCTACAAAGCTCTGCTGAAGTTTGTTCGCCGCGGAACTTTTGTAATCATCAGCCATTTTCAGCCAATCAAAAGCAATTTTGTAATACGAAATTTTGTGCCATATGGTAACCTAAGAAGCACCTCATTAAAGGAATCATAAAAAATAAAGGTTCCACGTAAAGTAAAACATTCGAATTAGTTTTTACGTGAATTAAATATTTATTATTGCCAAAAAACAACAACTTGTGTTTATTTTAACGACGTTTCATTGAAACCAAATCGAGAATGTTTCTCTTTTACTTATCCGGATGTAAAACTGCAGTATGTCAATACTTATATTCAACTCTTCACAAAACTTATATTTATTTCTAAAAAAATAAATAAAATTCTTGTTTAGCGATTAGAATCACAAAAGTTTCAGAAAATAACAGGCAAAAGCAGTTGGAGAATAATTGGAGTGAATTTAAACCAGGTTAGAAATTTTTAACTGGTACCTACACTTGAAAGTTTGAACTTATCCCACCTTCTTGTTAAGCTAACACTGTTGGAAAGACAGCTAAATTTACAATTTCTCAATCGACTACTATACTAAGCATTAATAACCTAGATTCGATTCTTCTCTCTTTTTTTACAAGCTAAAAGGATAAAAAATAAATGATTTAATAAGTTTCTATTGCAACATAAAACATAACACGTAACTAAAAAAGAAATTGATTGTACTAATGTAAAACGATCTGCCAGGAATTTCTCATTGCATGGATAAATTACCAAAAATTGAATGGCTCTGTTTTTATTGTTGTCTTATTTACTTAACAGTTCTAATGTTCTATCAATGTAAAGGCTGTTTTCCACTCCACGTGCGTGCACTGATTTTAAGAACTTGGCCTGGTTTAAAAATCCAAGGGCTGTATTTCAAACAAACAACTTATATTTTTAACTATTGACAACTATAATAAGTTACACAAGATTTAAACTATTCACGAGTAAAACACATTCCACGAGGTACAAGGAAAACATCCTTATGTTATAAGATAATCTATACACCATCCTAATTACATTGGGAAAAATTTAATTAAGATCTTCAATAGTATGAAATTTCAAGAGAATGGAGTTTATCTTGAGGTTATCAATGTTGTATAACACATGTGAATGTAGTTCATACTAGATATCGACTATTATGAAAAAATATTAACACATTCCAAAGTTCTTCCTTGGAAAGTTCTCTTACCTTTGCGTTACCTTACGTTTTGTTTAGACACACAATATAGTTAGCAAAAGCTACATTTAGACGCTACTTCAATTATGCGAAAACAGATAAAAACAACACACTGTTTTATAGTCTCAGTCCTGTTCCTTAAATTACACATTGTTCCTAAGAAACAATACCCAAAGCGTCATACATGTTTGTAAATTTTATTGACTTCTACGAATGCTCGAATTTTTTTTTAAAAGTGCTCGACGAAAACAATTAGTAGTAACTATTAACAACTTTTGTTCTTGACGTATTTTGAGGAACGGAACTGAGACTATAAAACGGTGTATTGTTTTCATTATTACATATGCAATTAGTGCAATCAAGAAATTTATATTAGAAGGAAGAACATCGTCTATTGTTAACCTCAATGAATCTATTTTTTTGTTTAATTACTTTAAAGGTACATTACCACGAATTTCTTCAAAAGCCTCATAGAAAGATCATACTAACTTTAGTAAAACCTGGAAATATCTTTCCACGATTCCTTTTTGTTCTCTAGTTATGGCTCAACAAAATCCTATTTTATAACTCTGTAATTTAGAATTTTTCATTGTTCTTCTTAATTATGATTTATAAAATATGCTCAAATATAGGTTTGCTGATCGCATAACTATTGAATGAGATTGAATTTTTGATGCGGTTTTCAGTTTATGTCCTAAAATTACCTGGTTTTTCATACAAAAGAATAAAAAAAATCGCGGTAATGTACCTTTAAAACACAGCTTGTCGATAATTCATGCAAAAGTAATAATTTTGATTATACTTTTAAGTATTGACAATAACTTCTAGCAGTCGAATCTTGTACTTATTTATTATTTATTCGTAATAATTTAGGCGGGTTGAGTGCTGCATCCAAAGACAAATACATTAAAATTTCGTTAAAAAATCATTGCCTAGATATTGAGAAAATCCATCAGTTAGTTCTCCTATTTTCAAGTTTGATTTACAGCTAAACTCTACAAAAATTTGAAATATCTTCGCAATATATTGTTCTTGGTGACTTTATTAACAACTATAGTAAGCAGTAGCTGAAGAGTCGAAGGCTATCCTACCGAATATGTGGTTACAGAATCCATGTTTCCATGTTTCTATTGATCATTTTAACCATTTATAGAAATATTCGTTAAAATATACTGCATAAAGTTATATTCTTTACAAAATTTAAAAACACCTGAAGTGATATGCTTGTTAAATCTATTGTATTTACTAATTACATCCGGGAAGCAGATGATATATTTCGACAAGCTATGTTTTAAACGAAACAGTTTTTTAAAATTCCTTCTAATAAAATTTTGTTGGTGCAGTCATACAAACTTTTAATTAGTACATGCTACAATGTAATTCCGTGTGCATTTTTAATAAAATCAAACTTTGACTATTTTTTAGAATCTAAGAAGAGCAAATAAACAAAATAAATGTCAAATTTCATCGCATTTGTGAAAAAGTCTGGACAGGTATGAAAATTGTGCAAAAAAGATAAAAGAACTTAACCATATTTTTTGTTATTTACCCTTCGATTCTAAACCATCAATATCCACCATTAGCATAAAATGCAAAAACCAAATATAAAATACAACTCACTAACAAAAAAAACGTTTTATTGATATCTTTTACGGAAAAAAATATAAATGTTTGCCAACGAGAATTGAATTGAATGGCGCAGCTTAGCATCCACGAACTTGTTATGCGAATTCAGTATTCAAGACTCACCTTTTTTCGAAATGAATTATTTTACGATCAGTTGTAAATAAAATAGACTTATAAGTTGAATATTGATATAAAATGGAAATAGCGATTCTCTATTTTGCTAACCACCAAATCAGTTTGTTTTTTCATAAAATACTGCGAGAGTTAAAAAAAATGAAACTAAGTCAAAAACAAATCTAACAACTGGTACGTACTCGACGTCGATTGAAGGGTACAATCGGCAGGGTGCAATCGAATCCTATTTTTCAAACAGATGTTTGTTTGTTTTTATCTGTCGTTCTATATATTTCTCCAACTTTTTTAAAAACAAATTTCAATAAAATTCAATTGAGTCTCTTGATAATATTTTCTATAACTTCATAACTTATCAAAAGAGTTCTTTTTAAACCGATTAAACTGAGTATAAAATTGAATTGTTTATTCAGCATTAGAAGAATAAGAATATGCAGATTATTAATGTTAAACGTTTAAGTAATGGGTTTAACTAATGATTTACGATGGCTAAAACTTTTCACCTAAACATCAACAGCTAGAATATAACTTCAATCAAATAAATTACAAAACAGTGTTGCATATTAAACTTATTAATCAATAACAGACCATCAATAACAGACCAATAACTTGTAACTCTTGCATTATACTAAACCGAAAGTGAAAGTTCCGTAGATTACATCAAGGAGAAAAACAAAAACAATTAAAAACTGACATACATTTTATGTTTTCATAAAAAGTAGCTAGAGACCATGAGATATAATGCTTTGATTTTTACTTGACGGACTTAAGGCAGATGGTCCTTAGATATTATTGTGGATATATAAAAGATGTCTTACTTTGTCAAAAACTAAAAAGCTATAATCCATGCATATTGATGCCCTCACAAAAACGTTTCATGAGATTTAACCGAGATTTAACCGATAAATGAAAATGAGAAAAGACCAAGAAATAAGCGATATTAACTGAGAAGTCACTCCATATTATTAGTTTAGTTGTTAGTGAGAAATAACCAAGAATTTACCGAGTATTAGCCGATCAGAGACCGAGAAGTATTGCAAAGTTTTTCTCGGTTAAAATCGGTTATAAAAAAATTATATACATAAAAATTAACCGGGATTTAACCGAGATTTTTCTAGTAGTCATTGGTCTTAGAATTCTAACCGAAATTTAACCGACAATAAGTGATATTACCCGATGCTAAGTGATATTAACCGATACTACCCAATAATTAGTAATGTTAACTGAGATATCAGTTATATGACATTATGAAATATAGTAAAATAAATGTAAATACCAGAGTACTGTACAGTACTGCCGTAAAAAAAAAATATACTCCAAATCATTCACAGCAGCTTGCAATTTAACAAATTTATCTTACCATCTTTATTTATCTTAAAAAACCCTCTTACCTATTATAGTATAGAACGAGATGCATTTATTCTAAAACTTGTTTTTTTATAATAACTTAGTAAATATCTTTTGGTATACTACACAGTAGATGAAAATACAAAAAACTGTATTTATCTGGACTATAAATTATTAACTGTAACTTTTTAAGCTTTTTGTTGAGATAATGGATATAAAGAACTTGGGGGTGTGTTTACATGCATCAAGAAAAACTTAAATCGATTTGATTCCCCCTAAATAATAAATGAACTACCTTAATTTTCGCGGATTACTACCTGCGCGAAATATGCTTTTTTCGAACTTTTCATGCAAATTCGTCCAAATATCAGTAAAAAAACGGTAATATAGCAGTTCATCCGCGAAAATTAAATTTCTACGCATATTAGGTATAAAAACCGATTTTCAAAATACTGTTGTGGGCTTAAGCATGAGAATGAGATATTTTGAGAAAATTATGGCATGTTACATTTCTATTGTTCTACTGTTGCTAGACGTAATGACTGTTCTGATTTTCATGACGATTTCTAAAATTAAAGAAACTTAATGACACCTAATTTAATAAACTAAGTTCAAATAATAGAAAAAAACAATTAAATGTAAGAAAAAAAATACGTTAACTTCCATAAAAGGAAACAGCCTAAAGTTGTAAGTCCATATTTTTTTCAAAAATGTATACATCCTCAGAAATAAATAAAACTTCACCAATGTACCAAAAAAATTACTGCTAGTGAGGATTTATTGAGGATCAATTATACAAGGAGATACGGAGACTTATATCTTTAATGAAAAGTACATTTCTAAAATCAAGCATAATATTTTGAATTAATTTCAGCAATTTATCGCAACTGTCGATCGATATTAGTGCTATGAAACAATTGGCTGCAAATAGAAATTTAAAAATTTCTTTGTTCTTAATTTTTGCACAGAATTTAACTTCCAGCATCATTTTTTAGTAATAACCGTATTTAAAGGTATTTATGCACTTAATTTTCAATCAAATCGTTCTATTATGAATTTGTCACTATAAAGTAGAAGTAACAAGGAATAACTTAGCCTATGATATAGACCCTTACGAAAAACGTGTTTTTCTAGGGTCTATGAACATTCGCGCAATATTTATTTCT
>JAYJMI010035894.1:0-12264 GCA_036873855.1 Sarsia tubulosa
TTTTTTGGTTATAAAAATACTGTTCTTGACTTTTAAGGACATTATGATCATTTGCTGCATGATAACATTGTTATTTCCGGGGGTCCACTGGTAATTTATCCCTTGTTAGTCTTCGTGATGATTTTGTTTTATTTGTTTGATAGCTTCGGTACAAGCTGCACAAATAATTGCTGGTATATACCTAGAATTATCGTTTACACCCGAAATCCGAACTACTATGGCCTTAGATAATTACTCTGGTAAGTTGCTATGAATTTATGCTAATACCTACTGTTTCCTACAAGACCATGCTTTTACAAGTTTTTGCTAATTCGTGGTAATTTAATTAATATAATAGTAACTAATTCTTCTGAACACTGAATTATACTAAATTATATCAATTAATTCAGATTTACGCTAGTTCACACAAAGTCATTGTAAATTTTATAGCATTCCTTGCTGCAATAGCCGTTTGTTAATCATTTGCAAATCGTTCTTTTGACTTGTAAATTGTTGAAATTTATCTATTATTATATTATACCATTCATATATTTATTTTGGTTTATTTTAGCCAATGCATTGGTAGTATTATGTCAGTCACGTGATGATGAAACAAAACGATTGGCTTTACAAACGTTAGAACTACTGGCTATCGAAAGTCCTGATTTTGTTATTCGAAGGGTATAGATATTTATTTATTTATTTCAACACTTATATTACTGTATTTTGTTCCATTTTTACTTAGCGTACTTTTACTTTCTTAAAGTTTAAGTTCTAGCTAAACAATCTTATACACACAAAATGCGCAATGCATTCTTTTGGAGTAAATATATCCGTTGAATTGTTGAATTAGAATTTGTTATACAAATGTTTCTGATACTGTCTGATGGATGTAGAATCACTTCAATTGATTGTAGTAGATTGTAGTAGAACTACAGTAGATTGAATTTCTTAAAATGACGATGAGTGTATTTTGATTTTAGATTGACTTATTGGAGCACTTGATACTTATCCCTACTACTTCATTCGATGATCAATTATGCTTGCTTGCTGGTAAAATATTGCTCTATTATGCTGAAACAAAAGAGGTATAACAATGGTAGATATTATGCCCTTGATTCTAATCTTATATAGCGTGTGTGTGTCATAAATGTTACCTGTCATAAATATTTTTGAAAGCGCTCCCTATCGCAGCACTTCGTAGATTTTCCGCGTTGAAGTTTTATAACACTTGACGTTTTTCAAGTAAATAAAAGACCAAAAATAAGAATTGCCTGTAAATATTAAAATAGTTTCTTTTGATTAAATATATTTTTCAAAATAGTTAAAACAGCTGCACAATTTTTTCATCAAATGTGATCTTTTTATTTGTTTTGTTTTTATTTCGTTTATTTTTTGATACTCTTTGGTGACCCTAAATTCAAAATAAGTCTAAAGTTCCGTAGAGCGATCGGGAGCACCTTTAAAGTCTATTTGCTATTTTTCTTAGAGTTAGAAACAGTTGTTTAGCAGCCTATTTTTTTTGCTTCACTACTACAAAAATGTTCAATTCTAATGGAATTTCTGCTATATATACTTATGCAAAATGATAAAGAAATACATTTTGAGCTACAATTTGTGTAAACTAACAGGGTCGATTGATCAAACAATAGTTAAGGGTTTACAGCAGTGGTTTGCATCTGGAATCTAGAAACTTACCGGTTGAACTATGTGCAACTATGCCTAATTCTAGTCCACTCGCCTGACTTACTTACTTTTTGACCTTACGAAAACTCATATGTCATAACAAATTTCGTTTAATAATAATAATATTCGATGGAACACTAGACTAGACTTGTGAGGAGTAAAATTAATTGCCATCTTTTTCTTCTACATTAGAATTAATTACACAATATGGCAATTCTACAAGCTTTGTCTTGTTTGCAAACGGTTTCTTATCCTTAATAGGCAATAATGAAAAATGTCTGTACCAAAAAATAATATGAAAGAAATATTGGTTATATAATATTGGTTATATACTATTTCTAAATCATTTGATCAGATTTAGTGTTGTGTTGTTTTCATCCGGTTCAGTGTTTACATCGTATTCCCTTTCCTCTCAGACGTGTGTTCAAATGATCGGTTGTGCTGATATTAAAGAGTGTTTGTTGCAACTAGCCTGCAATCCTGATCCTATCTTACAAAGTGTGGTGGCTAAAACTGTGATGGCTATTGTAGAAAACATTGATAACCGGTTAGTCATTCAGTTACTTACTTTATCAATTTCATATATATTTCTTTCAAGATGTTTTGGCTTGTAGTATTTTAAATCTGGACAATTTTGTGGTCCAAGCTATGAAGTTTATGTTATCTTTTAGACAAGACATATTATCTGCTGGTATAATCGAAGTACTTGCGTGTATACACGATAATTGTCTTGATCGAGAAACTTGGGAAACCGCAGAAAAAGCGATCGATATGTTACACGCGGGAGCTAAGAGTTTAGGGAAACGGCAATCGGAAATTTCTGAAAACAATGCAAGTTCCTCGTCAGGATCCACCGCCCTCATAAAGATGTAAAACGTTGGGAGGAGAATCCACCGCCCTCATAAAGATGTAAAACGTTGGGAGGGGAATCCACCGCCCTCATAAAGATGTAAAACGGGGGAATGTTGCTTATACAACTTTTATACAAGTATAGTAAAATATAGTTGGTATTAAATATTGTTGGTCTTTTAGGAAGATAATTTTAATAAAGATGATAAGTGAAGGATTGTTATAGCAACTGGGAAAATTTTACTGTCCAGTGAAAGTTTTACTTTTGTTTTACTTAAAGTGAAAGTTTTACTTTTGTCCAGTTTTACTTTTAGTCAAAAGAAGTTCAGTTTCAATTTCAAGCAAGCTTAACGAAAAATATAGTTCTGACTATGAAAACCTTCAATTAATAGATATAGGATAAAATGATCAAATGGTCCATCTCATTATGTTTATCGTGATTGCACACATTTAGGTAAATTGGTTCAACTTCACTGCACTACATATATTTATTTTTAATGGTTATAATATTTTTCTACACGATGTTTGCACATATAAAGTTTTTTAATTGTCTATATGTTTTTATTAATTTATGAAAGATCCACAGTAAGGATCTCACAAGACTAATTTGAGGTGTAATATTGGATTCCTCCTTTCAAACATTTGACAGTCCAACCTAGAAAGACTATCTTTATCTAATTGCGTACTTTTACCTTTTGCCTTCAAGTGGAATTAAGTAAAATACCACTGTTTTAGTTTAGATTTTAGTGAGCAAACTTTTGAGTCAACCTCTTACAATTTATAGATCATAGTTTGATAGTGTGCTGAGAGAAAATAAATGTCATCAAAGGAGTGTTTTTAGTTTTTTAGTTTCTTGCTTATATATAATTTTTTAATATATTGTGTATTTATTACTGATTTGATGATATTGTATGTATGATTTTGTATATTTTCATGAGAGTATTTATAATTAATATATTTCGATAAACTGAATCCAGTTGTTCTATCTTTCTATTCAGCTCACCCTTCATTATCACAAATTTAAGAAAACAACAACGAATATAACTTAATGTGTTAATGTTGATATGTGTACGAAACTCAACAAAAAAACAAAACAGCTTATTTCCATAGGGGGGTTTGTGACGTCAGTACAATTTATTGACTTCGAGAGATGTTTTTCTTCTAACACCGTGAACATCGAGTTGCGCTTTTCAAGCATAGATCGAGATTTCACTTCTTGATGTGGATTTACAATTTGATCTGCTAAAACAGTTAAAATCTTTGTAAGCCATACGTTTCTTTCGTCATTAGTAAAACAAAAATAGTTAAACGTTTTGTCCGGTAGAACTTAATCGAATGAAGTATTGAATTGTCAAACCGTGTTTCACTTCATCGATCGATAGCGCTATATTGTTTATCCGAATTACATCGTGTGGTAAGAGTCTTAGGTCCCCTCTTCGTTTAAAACTGTACAAGCATTCGTTGGTTAAAATAAGATACCTTGCTTTTGATGACCACGACCGCCACATGGTCTGGTTTTGCATGAACATAATCCTCGTGAACATTGATCAACCCTTCGATCATTACAACACTTCGACCTTTCAGTTAACAGAATGATGCGAAAGGCCAACCTATGCTTGAGCACTAAATGTGAGGTGAAATCACTTATCTTTTGGTGATATCTTACTTGAGATCACTTATCTTTTGGTGATATCTTACGTTATATGATATCTTACGTCTATGTTACATGAATTGTCATATTATATCTAATCAACTATTTAATTCTTCGGAGAATTTAATTTTTGCTATGAGAAGATCGCTTAGTATTTAAAAATTATTCTGGGAACGAGGTTGTCTTCAATAAACAATAAAGAAACTTTGATATTGTATTCAATGTTTTCCAGAATGGTAAATTATCATCAACAGATAAAACGTGCATTTTTCCAAACAAAGAGCGAAATATTGGAGAAATATTTGAGCGAAATAACGTGCGCCGGAATCGGGAAACCGGGGCGCAATAATGGTACACTAGCGGCGCATGAGATGAATGAAATATGCAATAGTATTTATGAAGAATATGTTTCTTTATATTTCAAAGTTTATGGAATTAAACTGAATGAAACTGATCAAGGAGCTTACAGGATGAAAAAATTCACGAATTCAAGTTTTACAATTACGAAACTATTGAAGAAGTTTTGGAAAAAACAGTGATTTACTCAAATGTTTTCTTCACAATACTGACACAATCAAAGGTTACGCAACAAGTTGGTATGTCAGAGTATAGGATTCCAGACATCAATTCGGATTTGTCATGAATATATGTTTTCCTAGTGTTAAATACCGATCTCTAAGATTTGTACAGAGTAAATTAAGTTCTGTTTCGGAATTTAACGCTTAAATGGAGTGTTTTTTTGGTTGGGGGCTAGATTTTAACTTGGTTTTACCACTTATATCATGAAAAGTCGTGACTTTTGTTGAGTTTATATTTATTCCGGTGCAAAAGAAGAAGATCAAACACACTTTCAATAGACACTAAGTTTCATGCTCTTTTAAGATACAGGCGTGAAGCCTTCGACCCCTTAGGGGAAGATAAAGAATTAAAGAAGAAATTTCCGCGGAATTTTACAATTTTTTTTCCAAAACATTATTAATGTAAGCTTTTAGACCTAATAAAGTTCTAATTATGAAAAATGTATTTTAATAAAAATAAGACCGCAGTTCAAACTATAAACATGTAGTATAAACTATAAACAAGTATTGTCCCAAAAATACATGTTTTATTATTTTTTAACTCGCACTTTTTTTGTCCAAACATACAGAATCACGGAATAAGACATCGATGGATTTTAAAAGTTTACATTTCTTTTGACAGCAACATAACTCAAACTGGATCCTGTAAAATAAGGTTTTAGCCATAGTTTTAGACGTTACTTTTTTAGTTCCAACAAAGTATTTTAGCATTTCAAAATTATGTGTGAAAAATGTTTGTAAAATTCCCAATTCATTTTCGGCAAAATTATAGGTTATAGAGCGAAACAAAACCTTGTTTACCAAAGCTTGGTCACACATGAAAAAACTCCCCGTAAGTGATATGGTAGAATATCTTATCTAAGTGCATTCAGAAGGCTTTTAGTATGTGAGGTGAAATACGCTAGAAACCAAAGTAGAAAAAAAGGTGATAATCGAAATCGTTTTTTTGGCACATGCGCGATATAAATGCCCCTGCCCTATTTTCTTCCATTTAAACGACCGCGAAATAGGTGAAAAAAAAATAATTTTGGCCTGTAAACTGCGATCCTCGACTTAATTTCAAGAACGTTTTTGTGATAGTAAATCTAAACCATCAAGCTATTAATATACCCAGCTCAGTCACTTATTTTTCTATCTTCGCTTTGCCACTTCCGTTGTACATGTATCAGTATCGACTATATTATTTAAATAAACTTTGCAGATTTTTTTGCAAGGTTTTTGATCTTGTTGTTCATATTTTCCACTATTTATAGACGATAAATATACCCAAATTTTTGTTATAACCGCCCAATAATCATAGGTGTAACAAACTTTGTAAGATTTTCAAACGTTGGAATGTCATTGTTTACTTCACTTTCGTTGATCTTGGCAAACCTTAAACATCTTTGTTTCTTATTAAAGTGGATGTGTGCAAGTTTTAACGTTAAATTTTGCTCTTTAACTCCACCTTGACGATATGTCTATAAACAAAAACAATATTATAAATAGTATCCAACTAGTTTTATTTTAGTGATACAACAGGAAGAAGAAAAGAAAGTTCTTATCAAACCATTGGTTAAAAATAACCAGGAATACAGTCGTGCTGTGAATAAAATCTTCATATTCGTTTTACAATTTTGCGATTTCTGCAAAACCCGGACGTCACGGACGCTTGAATTTAGCTTTATGGTATATGATAAACTGTTTTCTTTGAAATCTAACTTACGTTAAACTATGTATATCTGAGGTGGATTAGTTTTTGAAATTCACGGGGATTTAATTTCGCGGATGGACCATTTACAAAAATCGCGGATCAAAGATATAAAATATATATTTTTTTATTGGTTGATTTTAAAGAACTCATCAGTACAAAATTATAATTTTTGTTGTTGTTGAATAACCTAAACAAATACATCAATTGCGTTTTTTCGATCTCTTTTGAGGTTTTTGCTACATTTTTGTAAAATTTCACGGATTTAAAATCCGCGAACTATAATCCCCGCAAACTTTAAACGTTATTTGAATTAGCGGATCGGTGTATTCCGATTTCCGAACCAGTTTTATATTCAAAAAGAAGCTAGTGTAAATCTAAACTTACATCAACCAAGCAGTTTTTGAATTTCTTATCGCACAAGCAGTCAGTAACCTTATACCCATTATCATTGGTTAGACCGAATTTCGATTGCTTGGATTGAATGAACCTCGGACAATGATAATAGAAGAAGCAACAATGATCGAGATATTGATATTTTCCAAGAACTTTTATATTCTCTTTTGTTGTGGTGTTTAAAAAATGGACGTAGTTTTCTTCTTCTCTCGCATCTCCACACCATTTAGTACCTGAAGTAAACATCGTATATTTTAGCTGAATACCATTTCCAAGTGAGAATATTGCTTCCAAGTGGCAATATGAAACTTGGAGTACTAAAGCACTCTTTAGAAAGAATAAAAAATAGGAATTAATCATACCATGTTTATACAAATGTTTTTGATTTTTACCATTCTTAAGCATTACCAACCATATTTAAATAAATAAATTGCCAACTATAAACTTCAAATAAATTGCTAACTATAAACTCCAAATAAATTGGTAACTATTCAAACAATGAGGTTATATGGTCCTAGATGGAGCGGAGTCTTGGGCAGATTTCAACAGAGCTTTCATGTAGAGATAATAATAGCAAAAAAAACATTAATACCGTCAAAGAGTGTTCGTACTTTTTGTTGACATTGATAATTGATAAGATTTGATGCTAATACCAGCCTAAAATTAATTGACCAGTTTATCTCAACGTCTACCACAAAATAAACCACAAGCAACATAATTGTAAATTCAAATCATCCATGAAAACGATGGTTTGACATTATGACCATTAACAAAGTTCTTCTATCTGCGATAAATGTGATACAGAATTCATAGAGAATATAAATGCATAAGTATTCACTAAAATATCTACTATATACCCTCTAAACTTTATTGCCGTATAACATTAAAAATGGTTAAAAAACTAACCCCCTACAGCTTTTTTGACTTCCAACTTCTCTTTATAATAATACATGAAATTCGCTTAGGTTTCACAAAAATGATTTCACGTTAGTAAGTTCCAGTTTTAAATATAGCGGTGGCTGTTAAGGTAAAAGTATAATAAATTATAAAATTGACAAATGTCAGTCTAACTTTCAACCGCGACGTCAAGTTCTGTCAAATTTAAACAGAATGTTGGAAGTTTTTGAACTATTATAGTCAGTATACTTTACTTCGTTGACTGTTCGGAAACTTAACACTTAAAAACTAATCTCTTATCTGCACTTTGTATGTATAAATTTGATGGGAGGGTGTGCATATGGCGTTAAAACAGCGAAGTATTTTGCACCACTGTAAATTTATTTATCTCTACAATATTTTAACATATCCTATAATTTTAACTATCCTATAATTTACTTTATATCAATATATAACATATGAAGAACCCACTTACAATGTTAAAGCAAGATTCATGCCTGATCTTGATTATTTTCTTTAAATGTATAGAAAAAGTAAAAAAAGTGGCGAATAAGATTTAGAAAACCAATCAACCTTTGCATTTGAAACGGTAAACAACCAAAATCCTTCTGTACATTGTACGAAGATTAATTTTAGAAGACATTTTATTTTTTTGCGTGCCAGTGCTTTCGTGCTTTCGTGCATTCATACAATATAATTTTGCCAATTATTAAAGGTTTTCTAGAGATCTTTTTATATACCCACGATATACCTTAAAGTGATTCTACGAAAGAACGAACTAAAGAAAGAACTCACTTAAGATTTCAAAGCAGTTTTTTATTAACTCAAGGACAGGTTTTTTGTACTATTTTGATCAATTTTGAAAAAAGCAACATTTTGTTCATCTTATGGCAGCGAAGTTTGGAAAAACAAATTTAAAAATTACTTTGGCGAAAAAAGTCACATTTTTTTAACATGTATCTGTGACGTCATCGATTTTTTACTTAGAAATAACAAAAAACAATCTTGCTAATTGAGTGAAACATTTCATAAAGTTAAATTACTTTAGAAAGTGCCTTAATTATAGTTACTATATGGAGCAATGTCTGGATCGAGGTAGACTATAGGTTTTAAGGAGTTATAGCCAGATAAGGGCCACATTTTTTTTACGATTAAATTAGTACAAGAAACCTGTCCTTAACTACGGCGAGAAGTTAATCTCTCTTGAAATGAAAAAAACTAATATGACTGTATAGATAATTTAAAGCCCTTTCATAATAATGTATCAGTTGTTAGAAAATATTTACGTTGAAGCCAGATAATAAAGTTTTTTCAATAAATTATAGTCCTTAAAATTTTAAATTTCAACTAAATAACAAATTTAATATTTCGTGCAAGTCATTAACCATTGTCTTGTTCATTGTTTCAAGACTTATTTTAGTAAAAAAAGTTCTCATTTTTGTAATTATCTCAATGTAATTAAATGGCGATTTATAATAATTACAAAAATAACGTAGTTTGCAGAATATTTTTTCGTGATTAAGGTCATCGATATTCCCTATTTATGTCGAAAAACAGTATTAATTTGTTTATATTGATAAAATTTTGAAAAATGTGAAAAAGTTTGTTTTTGCGGAATTTATTTTCGCAATTTTCGTGCTAAATCGCGAAAATAATTTCCACGAAAATATTTTTCAATATTTTCATAGAATTTGTGTATTCTTCTAGAAGTCGTTAGTTTATGTTGCAATGCAATATACAGAAGCATTCAACGAAGATATTTATTATTTTCAAATTATCCAATTCTGAACATATATGCAATGAATCATCAACTCAACTCTAAGCATACTTTTACAAATGATACAAATGATTAGTTAATTCTATTTAACTGTTCGTACCAAGGATAGTTTTAAACTCAAGTGGATTGTGCATGATAGATATTTACAAAAACCATGATAGTTATCTAACTAATTCTGTGTTGGTTTTAAATAACTTAATAACACTTAGTGAATCGATGGTGTAGTTAAAAGTTACAAATCCTTAGTGTAAATTCTCTTTATCACTCAAATTGAAACATCATAATAAATCAAATTTCTTTACTTTAAGAGGAAACAAGCGTTTGCATAAAACACGACAAGTTTGGAAACTTTAAGCCAAGGGCCGTCAACGAATACCAAGTCCCGTCATTTTTTATAAGAACAAATAAGAATTTTATACAATTACTTGTAGAAAAGCTCGACTGCTAATTGTGGAAGAACTTATTTGTAGAACTACAATGTTTTAAAGATTAACATCAAAAGCTTAATTTTAAAGAATCAAAGCAAGTAAGAAATATGAAACTTAATCAGCACTACGAGTCAACTAATAAATGACACATTTAAATTTTTTCTACTAAAACAAAAGCTATACTGGCAGCAAATTTCTATTTTTTGTTTTCGTCAAAAGTCGTTGCATAATTTACTCTGCATAATTTAATAACTATCACTGTGTTTCTATTCAGTTTGTAAATCAATAGAAGTCATTAAAACATCAATAGTACTGATTAATTTTATCAATAGATCATAAGTATGGTAGACGTATTGAAGTTTCGTCAGCAATCCACTTCAGTTTAACACTATCGTTGTTCGTACAACATTGTGTTATTTATTATAGACTTTTTTACGGTTAAGCTTTGTTTGTCCTGATTACCCATGATGCAGTTTTAAAATTAACAAAATAATTAGAATTTTAATTTCTCTTGAAAAAACACCAGAAAAAGTAATTATCTTGTCGATCATAAAGTTAATGGCTTTTGCAGACGGCATCATGGGTAATCAGGGCTTATTATTATAACCGTGAAAAGGTCTATTAGCATTATAGTTGCTGAGACAGATATTTCCAATATTTCCCTAAGCACTTTTTGTATGGGCTTATACACGGGTGATTCTACACGAGGGGAAGGAGGTCTTATAACTGGAAGTAAATATCCTCATATCCTATCAAAACCCTGCATATATAAGCATAATATAAGCATATATTTTATATATAAATAAGCACTGTATTGCCTACTTTATATGAAAGTGATATAAATAAATACTATTTATGTTAATTTTGTTTTCTTCTTTAATGGGCTTATACATGGGGGTCTTATATAGTAAGATATATACTAAAGAGTAAAAATATACTGTTCTATCAAAAAAAATATATTATACGAAAAATGTGGAATTTTGTATTTTATGTTTTTTGCAACCATAGTCATGCAAATCCATCCGTTGTATGACTATGTTGATACAGTACTTTTTCCATTATATATAAACTATGACGCGTTTTCAAAAGATTATATATGATAATGTTCTTGCCCGAGTTGGATAAAATCTTGAGTTGACCCGCGTCAACTTGGGATGTCCCGAGTTGACTTTACGGGAAAAAACGTACCCGAGTTGCCCGATGCTGATAACATTGAGATATGTTTTTTTATATGTGACCTATTGATCTTGTCTTGATCTTGCCTGAGAAATACTTTTTTTTATTTTTTATTTTTGTTTACGCGATGCATTGAGGGATTGATTGATTTCTACGACCCAAGTTGAGACTTCTAAATCGCTATGTCCCGAGTTAACTCGGTACATCCCAAGTTTCAACTAGAGACTGAATGCCAACTTCCGTCATAATAAAAAAGAACATTTATTTAATCACGGAACTACTGACAATAGTTCCATGTTAGTGGCTCCATGATTTAATAGAGAAAAAATATTATTTATGGCAAAAGTATTTATTTCATAAAAAAGAGTTTTTATTTTATCGAAAAGAATGCTTATTTTATAGAATAGAGTATTTATTTTATAGAAAAGAATATTTATTTCATAGACAAGATTAATTATCATTTATGGCAAAAAGGATAGTATGGTATCAAAAGAGTATTTACAGAAGCATTCATCAACGAAGATATTTTACTAAATAGCTGTTCTAAGGTAAGTAAGTAAGTTTATTTTACTCCCAAATAAAATACAATTTAAAATCAACAAAAAGGTTAAAATATAAAATTCAGTATAAATAATAAAATATAAAACCAATAAAAATATAAAAAATATAAAAAACTGGGAGATAGAGTAGGGTGGCAGCAGGGATGACAAACAAGCCAAAAAAGTTAGATTTCCATTGTGGTCCCTATTCGCAGAAATAGTTGAATGAGACACTCTATTGGAAGATCACTCCAAAAATCAAATGAAGGATTTCTTTGTAATTAAACATTTAAATTGTATTTTATTTTAAAGCCGTGTGTAGTGGCTTAATCTAGCTAATTAGAGGCTGAAGTGCGGAACTGTGAGAGTTCGAGCCCCGCTCTGGTATCCACAGAACCGCTGTCGGTGCGTAGTTGTCTGTAGAGCTGGTTCAAACTCACTGAACTCAGTGGCACAAACGGGAGCCTTAATAACTACAGAACCCAAGTAGGTAGCACCGGCCTTGGTCCCTTCTAGAAATAAGTCTTAGGATTGTGTCGGCCAACCAAGTAAAATATCAAAACTTACTTACTTACTTACTTACTTACTTACTTACTTACTTACTTACTTACTTACTTA
>JAYJMI010036115.1:0-12261 GCA_036873855.1 Sarsia tubulosa
TCTATTGACATACATAACATCTTTTTAGTCAATACCTTATAATGATTACGCTTCTGGTTATTGGTTTTTTAATTAAATAATTATGACGATCTTAAATTTGATTTTTCTGCGATTTACATTTGAATTGTTATTAACACAGTGTTTCTTCTTTTTTAAAGATATGCTGTTAAAAAATTACAATATGTCTTGAAGTTTTTATGATTCAAATTTCTAGATTTTTTCCGCAAAAAGAACTTAATTCAAAAACAAAACAATATTCCTTATTTTTATAAAAACTTATTAAACCATATGTTTCGTTTAGCAACAAAACAAAAACATTTTTTAACTACTAAATAATGAAAAAAATAAGAACAAAGGAAAAGTGCGAACCGTCATTATACTCGCCATCTGTTATACTCGCCATCTGTTTGCTCCATGTAAATTCTCCATAGTTAATATTTTAATAACACTTAATTAATTCCCGATAGTTGCAAATAAATATCTTCCAAACGGCAGCAGTTTTAATATAAATATATAAATGAGCTCTAATAGAGTGATACACGTGTATGTGGATGTTCATATATGTTCTTCGGAATTGAGCACTCTGGTGATTGCATAGTGTACTACTTAGCTATAATGCAAAGCTCCTCACTCAACGAGTATAATGTTCTTTATAACAAATGTTTTTTTATTTATGTATCAAAAAAGCATTATGGGTAAAAAAGGAAAAAAAAATTGGATTCTTCATAAAAAAAAAGAATGCTCTGAAATTAACAAAAGCTACAAGCAGTCCTCTTGAAATAACTTAAGAATGAATTGACCATAGCTGGAGAGGGCAGGTTGTTTTTAACCTTCTAAATAAAAAATTGCTCAAATTACCCAACCTTGTTAAACCTCGTTAAACGTCACAAGAATTATTAAATAATCTAACACGACATTAGCTTTGTCATTAGCAAATTTGTATTAAGGTTATGTTTTGGCAAAGAATCGGGAATATCTTAATCATTTCTTTTTCAAAACTGATTTTAAAAAATAATCATGATAATTAGAGTTCGTACCGAGGCTACATCAACTATTAAAGTTTAGTTTAGTTCTTAGTCTTAGGTCAAAAGTTGCATTATGCAAGGTTGTTTTACGGTGCAGGAATATTTGAGAAATATTGTCACTCTTTCTTTTTCATTTTTTTATACTTTTTATACTTAGATGTTGAACTAGCCCGTGCAGCTTTTATTTTATCATAGCGGCTAGCTTCGACCACTCTTTACCAAAAGAAAGTCAGCTTCAATTCCATTTTTTAACATTTTTAGCTTCAGTACTTTTCGGCAACTTTATTTTTAAGCAGTTTCAAAATCGAAGTTTACTCTAAATTTTGTTATTAAAAGTTTTGAAGCAGTGCGTCTTTAACTACGGTTCAACCATAAAAATCAAACTTTTTGGCATGAAATTCAATAAAGTATATCAAAATTTTGTACATTTCAAGAATTTTACTACAAAAATGTCACCACAAAATACTTTCAATCGTTAGAGACCTCATTGAATCAGGGAATTTAATATCATTATAGCAGTTTTAGTCTCTAAAAAGCTGTATAATTTATCATTTATTCGACCGAATTTTGAAAATCTAAGGACAAGTTGACCATACTTGGGTACGAAGTTTACTCCAAATTTCCGATATGAACAAAATTCCATTCATCTGAACAACCTCGATCCCAGGCAGCTCTTACCACTTTTACTTTTGGACGTCGTTATTCAAATGTCCGTACGTCAAAGAATACGCTCTGGAGGCGAGATTGTCATTTGAAGACAAAACCATTACTCCATATGGGTAGATACTACTAAATCTGAGCAATTTGGGCATCAGTTTTATAAGACTGACTATGTAACATACTAATCAGCAAGTAACAAATTCTCACGCTTGCATAGAAATTTGTTTGTATGAAATTCGATATTGTATTTACTAGGTTAAAAGGGGACTTTTAAAACTAACAACAACTCTGTTATGTATTCACAAAACTTTATTTACAATTTGTTTACATAATGTTTAAATTTGCATGTCGAAATTTGATTCAATCAAACATCTTTAAAAAACTTTTTATTTTCATTATTTGATACTTACGATACTTCCACCGCATTGTTTTGTTCATTTGTATCCACAGTATGTTCATTGATTATGATCTGATCTGGTTCTTTTTCTTCGTTTTCGATTTCGTTTTCTTCATTTTCATTGTCAGTTATGACGATATCTGGGAGGTTTTCGCTGACCGTTGTTTGATTTTCCTTGTTTAACGTTAACGGTGTTTTAATAACATCACTTGATAATGATTTTTTGATTAAATCATCTGTAATGACGTCATCAGAATTGGTCTCCTTTTTTAACTGCATGGTTTCATACTCAAGTTGACGAATTTTTAATTCTTTCGTTTTGAGTAATTCGCGTAACTTGTGTAGTTCGTCTTGCTGTTGATAAAATGCTTTGCGAAGCTGAAAATATTTGAAAAGATAAAAAATGAAATAGATCATAGATCTTTTATACCATTGACTTACACCGGCACATGTTTACCAATTTGCTGTAACTCCTTTTTTAAGTATTTAAGCGTCAAAAATAAGGTCTTACACTAGTAATTTTTTAGATTTTAGAAAAGTCGTTCTTTTATGATACGGTCGGAAGTCGCAAAATACGGGTTTGAGTTTACGGCACGGGAATATTCAAGAGAACCTAGAGTTTCTTTCCTAATCAGTCTAGTGATTTTTAAGATAAATGATACGGCAAAAGAACTGAAGGCTTATATAACTCCATTGTAAAATCTGTAATATTGTCTGTTACTGGTGTTTTTAATGCTTAAATTAAAACAACATTTTAGGGTTGAAGAAGTAAATGTCTTACATCTTCTTCCCTCTGTGGAGCTGCATTCATAGCCACGTTAAACATGCTTTCGTCAGCATTTTGTGTGTTAGCAGTGAACTCTTTCTCCGTCGGTACAAATCCATTACGTAAAGATATCAGGATTGGTTGAGCATCATCCCCTCCTAACCACTGCTCAGCTGTTAATGCAGGGGTATCGCCTGGTACATCTGGGTAAATATCTGGCTGAAAACTGTCAGACTAAATAAGAAAAAAAGTAAAGATTAATATCCCTACTATGCGACTGCGAAACAAATATATCTTCTCTTAAATATTTAGCAAAAAGGAAAAATAAGTGCTGCCCAAAACAACTGTTTTTTTAAAAATTAAAATAATTCAAGTTAATCAATTTCTTTTGATTGGCTTCCAAGAAAATAGCAAATTCACTTTAGGCTCAAAAGGAACTCACCCTTCTTGGTACTACCATTGATATCGGCTCGCACAGTCCTGTTCCAGTTAGTTTATATAAGCGGAAGATTTCACACGAGTTGACTTTCAAAGCACGCTTTGGTAAAATTCCAAATCCTCTCTGTGGTAAAGTACTTGAGTACTGACTTAGATAATGAATGTAAGGACTTTCTTTACTGATTTCAAAATATCGTATGTTACAATCCCCCTAGAAAAGATGTTAAAGAAACGATTTTTGGACTTTTAAGTGAAATGTGTTTAGTTTTAGTTACTATTTAAAGTCGTTACATTTTAGAAGAAAAAAGTCGGTTACGGGAATTACGGGAATAACCTTTACAGAAGAACTGAACTCATAATTTGGATTTGTTCCAAAGAATTTTATTTCTAATATAAACGTGATTCTCTTATGTTAAACTTTATATTAAAGTAATAATTTGAAAGCATTTTTGTGAAACATTTACTAAACTTTAGCATTTGAAAAGAAATGCTTAAAAACAAACAAAAGAAGGATATACCACCTCCTGTAATTGAGCAGATCAATATTAAAATAATTTAAAAGTTTTGACGGGACACTTAAGTAGTACGTGAAGTAGACTATATTCCCGTACAGCATTTTTTTTGTGTGTAATTTGCGTAATCTGAGAATTTCCATTCCGACTCCCGAACCCGGTTTTCAATAAAAAGAACGACTAAATCTAGTCTATACGTGAAGGTGTAACTTTAAACCTTTAACTTTAACCTTGTTTAAAATTGATGAATTTGTAAAACACACTTACTTTAACAGCCACATAGATCATGCTTAATATGGGGTCATACATAACTAATACGTTCCCTGATCCTGAATCCAACTCATGCGTGACCATCGACTCTTTTAAATCATCCTTAGGAAGAAAAAAATTATGACAACTATAATTCGATAAAACTCGCCAAAGTTAAATATGGAACATGCTTCAAGTCTCAACATCGTCTCAACTCCTTTTAGCTATTTGTATTACTTTTTCATTCGTAATTTAGTATATATACAATATTTAAATTAATACAACGTGTGAATGGGAACTTAATTCACCATATATGCAACTTTAAGTTTCATGCTATGAACAAACCATTTGACATATTTTTTCTATAGTCTAAAATTGAATTTTTCAAATAGTAAACATACAATTATAATGAAATAAGCTAAAAACATAATAAAGTTATCTCCAATAACCTAAAACTTGATATACAAATTATAATGTTACAAAACAATATAACTTACAAATGGCACACTAAATTAGGTGCAGGGGCCTCAAAATCGGAGGCCTTAAAATCTGTTTTCTAATTTCTAATAATTTCCTTTAAAATTATATACATAAAATTGTGAAATTTCACACATAGCATAGTTGGTGTATTGTTGAAATGTACTGAAAAATAAGACTAAAATTGGGTTGTAACGAAAATAGTAGAATAAGAAATGGGCAAGGTTGAATAGAACAAAAAGTTGTAACATAGAACAAATGGATAGACTGTGAAAAAGTTGAATTAAAATAGTTGAATTGGTTGCTAAAGTGAGTCTAAAAACACAACAAAAAAACAAGAATAAATTATAAATATTACCTATATATACAGTACTAACATTACTTAAAGTTGCTTATATGGTGTATTAAGTTCCCATCCACGCACGTTGTCTTGTTATGGAGGTACATTCAATACAAATAGTTTTCAAAACGTTATAACAATTATTTAGTATATTTTGAAATGTTAACTATGATAGGGAAGAGAATAAATAAAATAGAAGATTTCTAAACCAGACATACAGAAAAAACAAGTGAAAAACTTAATCATTATCAAAAACAACACACACATAACATACAAATTAAAATTACCACTAAATACCAAAGTAAATAGTAATAGTTACAATTTGTTTGCTACGATCCATATATTTATTATTTCATGAAAATGAATAAAAAGTATCTTACTAAGTTCCATAGAGATATTTCTCTTTCAGCATTCTGTTGACATCCCACAGTGACAACAGTCTTATCATCAACAAAGTGAGCACGACTTGGTTTTCCACCTTCGTGTGCTTTCCAACTCTAAATATCATTGACATATGCCAAATACATTTTTGTAACCTCGTTTTCTAGAATATTTCTTTCAAAATTTTAACCTGGGAATAAGGTATCGGATTTGTGTTTACAATGATCAGTTGACAAGGTTTGAAGTTTGCACGAATTAACGTCCGCGGATGAGCCTATCAACGAAATTGGATCAAAGATCGCGGATCAAAGATCAAAAAATATTTGCAAATAAAAAATGTAAAAAATAATTCTTTGAATAAACGTTTATCAAATGCGTCTCTTTCGATCTCTTGTTGCTTCCATTCAGGTTCAGAATCTGATTCATTTTATGTTTCAAGATTTTTGCTACATTTTTGTAATATTTCGCGGATTTTGTTTTTTCGCGAGGATTTAATTTCGCTAATGAGGGCGAAATCCGTGAACTTTAATTCCCACAAACTTTTAAAGCAACCTCGTTCCAAAGATATCTTATGATACAATATTCTGAAAACATGGTTAGGAACAATCAAGCAAAGTTTAAATTTCAGAAATTATGTGTGTGTCATACATAAGATTCTTGCCATTCTTTGGAATTAAAAGATTTAATTCTGAATTACGACTTCAAATGGCTGTATAAAATTTCAAATACAAAATTTGCCTTCGATGTGGCTTCAGGCATCTGTATTCGAAGTTCAGAACTTTTAGTCAAAGTGAATATCTTTAGCCTAGTTTCGACCATCCTTACTAAAAACAAACCGTAAAAAAAGCCGTACGGATATGATGCTAAAATTTTCAGAATCGTTTTTGAAACATTTTGTTAGATTAAAAATAAATTCATAGGAAAATTGTCATATCATAAATATACACATAAACTTTTGTCCCTAAAAAGCAAATTGTATTTCCTTCTCTTTTGCATTTTAGTTTACGAAACAGATTAAATTTAGTTTAAAGTATAAATAAGGGGTAAAGTATACTTACATGAATGACTTCTTGTTTTCTTGGATCTATGATTCTCACCATTTTATCTTTGCAAGTACTAGCTATAAGGGTGCCATTTTGATTCCATGAAAAAGAGTTGATGACGTCAGGATGACATGAAATTACATTAACAGGGCTACCATTTTGAACGTCCCATATAATAAGCTCACTATCAAAACCTGCACTAGCTAAAATATTTTCTGCTGAAGGATGCCATTGTATAGAACCGACTTTTTTACTGTGACCGACAAGATCAATGATAGATTCCGTCAGCTCCGTTGTAATGCCTTCATCGGGTATACGCCAAAGCTATGTTGAAAGATTTGTTAAACAAGGCATTTTAATTAATATCTGCGAAGGAGAAAAAACTGTTTGTATTGTTTGCAGAATTACCAATTTGAGTAATAAAACTTAATTAATGAAAAATAAGTAGTAATCTATGGCAAATAATAACGAAAAGGACTATTCACGACAGAAACACTTACAAAGCTGAATAATAGATTTAGAAAACTAAAATAAAAGTTGATTCCGAAGACAAGTTCTTTGTTTAGCGAATTTCCAAAACAACAACTAGAAATTGGCACAATATTCACAGGACACTAATGAAGAGAAACACTATAGGGAAACACATGACTAAACCCCTTTATTACTGTACCTTAATTCTTGCATCTTCACCAGCAGATGCTATAATATTCGTGTTAAATGGATTAAACTGAAGGTCGAGTATCCGTCCTTTATGACCTGATACTTTCGGGGTAGTAGCCTCAATACGCCCAGTCTATTAAGATAAGAGAATAACAAGTTTTAAACAATGGTAAGGAATGTAGGACATAATATCTGAGTTCAAAGAGGTTAAACAGCTATTTAATTGGTCAAATGGAGGTGAAATTATTTTATGAAACCTTTATTGAAATTTATGTATTGCAAAGAGCAGTGTTAGACCAGTCAAGCTGGTAAATATTCGCTCATGAAAGTCAGAAGATCAAGACTTCGTAAAATACAAATTTATACAAATATCACAAAAACTACACACAGAAATAAGCCATTACATTTTCACAGGATACGACTGAAGTGCTAGTCTTTCATTTCTTAAAGTTTCGGTTGGGATTTATTATTTTGGCCAAGACTCTTGAGTAAGTCCCTTTAACAGAGGGAAGTCAAGAATTAGATAAATAGTCTGATTGACTAGACCAAGTTTTACATCAGGATACAGGGTCGAGGTCATCATAGAAATCAAAATGCAACTTGTTTTAATAATTTTCATCATTGGAGACTTAGTGGGTCTTAGTAGATTACGACTGTTAGCCAATCATAGTTGTTGCTCGCCTTTATATATCAAAATAAATAATGTATAACACATATATTCGACAAGTTCCGAAAGTAGTCAAAGGAAACGTTATGGAGCGTAGAATATTTAGTTTTTAACCTTTTACCAAATCATGTTTTTACTCCTGGTTACTCTATTCGTATTATGATCTTTGTATTATTTTTTAAAAATGAATTCATTAATACCTTATCCGTTGGAAGCACTATGAAACTTCCAGATCTTTCTAAAGTAACTGCAACAAACTTTGAATTTACAGCACAGTAACTACCACCATCCCAAGTATTCTTTGAAATATCAATATTATCGTAACATTTCGCTTTTTTATATGGATCGCCAAACACGTGCCTAAATTTTGACTCTCTAACAAATCTACGGTACGGCATATTTTAAACGATATTTAACATAAAAATTAAAATTCTAAATATTTTTTACTTTCTTAGTATGAAATGAAAAAATAGCAATCGATATGATGCTCATAGGAAATTTTTTATTAAAATGTCAATAAAAAATGATTCAACTTGATATAAATTTGAAAGTTTTCCTGTATTCCAATTGGATAAAACTATTTTTTGAAACATTTTGATTGGTTTATATGATTTGTATTCAGAATGTATTCTTTTCAAGTCAATCAGAGTTTGTATAAATTGTATCGATGTTAAATTATGTTTGAAACAGTCAGTATAGTGAACTAAATTAACGCTGATAATATTTGTTGAATATTCTGATTAATAATTCAAGCATGCAATTGAAGTTTTTTTATGAGCAATCGATAAATGAGCAGTTCTTTATTATTTATTAGAAACTGTCTCTCTAAAGTTTATAAAAAATGGAAATTGAAACTGATCGTATACCAAAAAATATTATAATCAAAACTTATTGGAACAGCGCTTAGACTGACTTCCAAGCTAAATTGTTTTCAAGGGAAACCCGTGAAAAAATATGGACTCCCGTCAAGAACGTTGGGAGGTTTCTTGCTCTTCCAATCCGCCAAAAGGGACCAAAGAGGGACTCCAGCACTAAACCTGCCAAAAAAGAATTTTTATGCAAGTGCTTAATGATATAACATAATTCTAGACAAGGTCCTTGGTCTAGAGTCTGTATTCTTTAAATTGTAAAAATCGATATCGCGCATCAAAATCTTCAAAGTGAGAATACATTTTATTTAACTGAGCATTTTACTAGCACAGAGTTTTTCGGGAAATTCGAAAATACGAATCTAGTTTCCGATACAATAAAGAAATCGCACTAAAACCGCCAAAAAACTTCTTAAATTTCCTTAGCAACGGTAAAAGTAACTCCGTTCCACCGTTACTAAGGAAATCGTAATATGTCTAATCGTATGTCTCTACTAAATAGCTATTTGTGAAAAAACCAAAAGGAACATATGGCTGAAATTTTCTGAGAGTGTTGAAAAGGCTTGCTTTCTTTGATTAAGTTTAAAAAAAGGTTTTGCAAAATTTACAAAAAAATTTAAAAAATTCCTTGTTAAAACCACTTAAAGGCTAAAATCTACCTTTGACTTTGATTATAAAGTAGAAAGAACTTTAGCATTTTCGATGTCTAACATCACGCAAAACAACAAAATTCAAACAGGGACATAAAATAAAATTTTGTATCGAAATCGGGGTAAATGGGTCAAATTTCGCCATCAGTAAAATTTAGCATTAGTTTCTTTCAATCGTATTTGACGTCAAATATTGTAAATAAACGATTTTTTTCACTTTCTTTATCAGCACATAAACACCACAATCTATTTTCAACATAAACGAATCAAAACAATTTAGCAATGCAAAAATCTACAAAGAAAGCTGAAAAGAAAACTATTGTGGGAGGAAATACTGAAAGCCTTGGGAGAACGTTTCTAGGTAAAATCAGATTCATAAATATCAAAAACATCACTACATAATAGATATAACATCAAACAGACACTGATATTTTTATTCCTTTTTATTTCTTAATTATTCGTGGCGGCTTTTAGCAATCGCCGTTTCCTGGCGCAGGACCTTTATATAAAAAATATGCTTTAATTTATAAATAAAGTGAAGTCATGCCATATTATTATGTAAAGTAATAGGATTTTATTTCTTACAAAAATCTAATTTTTTAAAGGAATTGTGTCGCAAAACAAATCTCGCCATTTTTTTGATTCGTCGAAAAAATGAATGTATTGTTTATTTTTTAACGCTACACGCTGTCTATTTATTTGATAGTTTCGATAGTTTCAATAGCGTCTATAAAACGTGTAAACATACAAAAACTAAGCAGTCTGATTGGTTATTAGCTAGACGACACAATCACTTTAAGTAAATTTGATCATTTTTTACATCGTAGTCAATTTATAGTATTTATCGTTTTTAATCTTGTATATTTACATGGTACTTACAGTCAGTGAGTTTTTTTTCAATTTTGAACTTTTTATATCTAGTTTTAATCGGTTTTCAGTTTTATCCTAACAGTTTTTATCCTACTATACACTTATTCCATTGTTGTGCAAGTGTTCTGCTATACTTATTTTTATTTATTTAGTTAGAAATAGCAAGAATATTATAGCTATATAATATTCTTGGTAATAGACTCGATACAATAATAAACTATTGGCTGTAAAAAAATAGAGTCTATTTATATTTACAGGTCTGCAAAAGGCAAGTGAGAGCACCGTCAACATGCTTGTGGAACGGCTTACAGATAAAAGCGAAAACAAAGCACCTGATGCTAACAGAACAGGTGCCAACAAAGAAATGGGAATCTTCAACAGCTTTGCTTGTAAAGGCTGGTAAAAGAATTTACATGGAAATAAAATGAAAATAAATATAAAAATAAATATACAAAAATAAATTCGATTATTTTTCTTTGATTTCTTAATCTAAATATATACGTATAAGATAGCCTCTATAGCTAACTGTGGGGCTTAAAAAGCCCCCAAAAAAGTTCTAATTAGAATTAGGTTTTTAGAATAATTTTATAAGAGTATACTGCCTTTAATTGAAAAAGGTAAATACGGTTGATAGAGACTGAGTACTAGGAGGCTGGTAAAAACGAATACTAGCGACTGAGTTCTAGAGGCTGTTCATACACGTGGTTTCATATTTGTCACGTGATTTCACGATTTTATTAGCAAGTAAAACTTCAGTATATCGTGCCAACCGAACGAGTCAATATCGCGACTTTTTATCAATTAATAACCTTTTTTTTACTCACTTGTTGCAGAAATTTTCTTTTACTTTAAACAGAGAATGAAAGAGGACAGAGGAAGGAAGTAATGCGGAAGACATTTGATTTGACTTAGCCTACGAATATAGACTAGTTTAGTTGTTCGGTAAAGTTAAATAAAAAACGAACATAAGAGAACTTCACTCTCACTTTTTTTCCCGTGCACGTCTTTTTTAAAGTCTAACCACGCTGAAGGAAACTTGCAGGAAAAGCTACCTGCGAAAAAGACTGGGAACAAGTATAGTTTTCGTTTACCGAAAATTTGTTTTGATAATGAGAACGGTCGTAAATTCTTTTGCAGATGCGCATCGTAAACTCTGAAATGGCTTAGAGATGACTATTGTGCGAATGTTCAGACCCTAGCGAAACACGTTTTTCGAAGAGGGTCTATATCGTGGGCTAGATTTGACTAAGGCATTTGTTTTGAAATTTGGAAAAATATTGGTAGAATACCACATACGAAAATTTATACCCGCGAAAATTACTACCCCTACTGAAAGTATTCATTAGCTCAGGGAGATGTATAAAGGGAGTCGAAACAATGCATATTGTAAAAAAACTTGTAAAAAATGATATCAACATAAAATTACCATAAGAAGGAAGTAGAACTAATCAACTCTTTTGTACCATGTTTGTACTGAGCTTGTGGAAATTACTCTTTAAATTCCCAAAAGAAGTTAACAATTATAATAGCATTTAGCACTTATTTGCTTTAGGCGCTCATTTCTATATCTAAAGAATTTAATTACTTGCAGGAAAGTAATAACGAATAACGCTATAAAAGGTAAAAAAGATCAACAAAAAGTAGAACATTTTTCTCAACTGTAACTAAAGCAATCCTCAATAGCTTCATTTCATTTTAAAGAATCCGTCTACTTGTGTCACTAGGAAGGTTATATTGTGAAGCTATTTTGAAACTATGTTTTGTTTTCTAGGAAATGGTCTCGAAAGTTAAATATAGTTGATTGATTTACGCCATTACTACTTTAAAACCTTCAAGTGGGCTATTCTGAGTGGATCTCCCTGATTAGCTAGAGTACTTTAACCTACGAATATAGACCACGCTAAAGCCTAAAACACGTTTCTCGTAAAGGGTCTGTATCGTAGCCTAGGCTACTTTGGCGCTCAGTAATAAGTAAACAAAACAAAATACAGCAATATCAGGCGCAATGCATTACTAGTCCAGGCAATATTGGAGCTAGGAGTCACTTTTCACTAGACTTTTGAACCTATACATTTTTAAGTTCCTCAGCGCATCTGCTTTTAGGATTAAGATGGTTTTCAGTCTAACTAGGTGACAATCGATTTTTATGGGGTTATACCCATGGGCCCTTATTGGTAAGGTCAAGAAAATTCTATGTAAGGAATCACATTCTTTATTGTAAACCTTAATTACTCTATACATTTATTTAATGACTACA
>JAYJMI010036225.1:0-12261 GCA_036873855.1 Sarsia tubulosa
CTACGATTCTATGAGCCAACTAAAAAGACTGGTATTCTGTGGTACCATGGTATTCTGTGGTACATACACCTGTATATAGCTTTTTGTTTTGACTGTCAAGAAGAAATAACATAAATTTTAGAAAATATAAGATAAATTTAAGTGACAGTAATCTAACTCAAGACGCTAACTCTACTGAAGTAGCTGATATAAAGAGATATATTTAACATAAATAGAGAAGCTTGTCGAAGAGGCAAAACCACCATCATCATCTGTCAACGTTTTTTAGGAGAAATGGCACTGAAGCAAACTTGTATATGACTGAAAAAAACACCCTTGCCACTTCCACTAGGCCATCTTTCTTTTTATTTAAATCCAGATATATAGATCAGTCTTTTTACTACTTCAAAATGCAAAATTTAAAATTACCTTTCCCTCTCGTGGCTTCCATTTTTTAAATTCACTATTGAATTTCTTTAAACATCAGAAGAAAGCTGCCGGTAAAAAAGTCTACCAGTAGATAGTAAATCGCTAATGGAGCAAAAACAGATCTTCCTAGTCGGTATTTATTTTTTAAACTCCGGGCCGTCATTCCGAAAACTTAAACTAGTCTAGATATTCTTAGCTGCATTTGCTCTTAATGATTTTTAATATTGGGAGATATTGAAGGAGTAGGGGTAGATATACAAGAAGTAGGATTTATAATATAAAATAAAGATTGTATTTACTGTACCTAGTTTTCTGATAGGATTTTATTTTTACGCATATTTTTTGAACCTATTTGCATATACATGTTTTTTTATATACAGTATAATATAACATTTTTATCAGATTTTTACAATTAGTATTTTTAATTTATAGTATATATTTAAAGCTTATTTTAGCTATGCCTTTTATAAGTTTTTTAAAGATTTTTATTTGCAAGGATGCCAGCCAATTAGGATTTTGGAAAAATCCGAAAATTTGGTTGGAAATGGATTTTTTAAAAACTGCAACCTCCAAATGTTGAGGTTGGGTCATTTTTTGGACTTCTTATACCTCTAGAACGCCTATTTTGTACTATTTTACAGTTTTACTTTATACAAAGTAAACTTGTGTTCAAACTATTCCTATTTGTAATTCTAAAAAATCCTAAAAACTTTAAAAAACTCCATAAAAAATCGGGAATTCCGGAAAATTCTAATATCTTCTTCCAAAGAAATGTGTTACTTTTTACTTCATTCTTAAAAACGTCATATCGTACGTTTAATTTTTATTTTCGAATGCAATTGAATCGAATGATTTATTTGTGTAAAATTGTTGTAGTAAAATCAAACTTTGTTGTAGATCAAAGCGAAGGGTTTAATATTAAAAAAGTCAAAAATAAAGTAGTAAAGCTAAAAGTTGTTTACAGAATTTTCGTATTGAAGAGTTTTTATACGGGGGAAATGGATTGGTTTAAAGTCGAGATATTTACAGACGTTTCTATGGTAATTAATTTTATTTCCATTTCTTTTTTACTTTACTTTACTTCGTTTATTAATTCGAAAAAACAGAAAGGCGTATAATTTGTGTGGAGTTATATTAGACTCGAAAATATTCATTCTTAAAAATATAGTCGAAGGTCGTATTATACGGGTTCCATTTACGACGTAAAACATTATATTTTAAAGGTACTTACTCATCTGTTTTTTTTAAACAACTAGATTCTATTATTTAGGTATCTCAAATTATACAAATTATACCCGCCGTAAAAGGAAACGCTCATATAGCTTCATAAGTCCGATTTCAGAATCAGAACATTCTAGTAAACCAATTTATAAATGTAGCGCACGAGCACAAATTCCATCTATAAAATAACTTTGAATATAAAAGTGCTTTGTGATTCATGAAAAGATAAATTTTATACAATGTTTCAGTGTTCAGTGTCATTTTTAATGGTGTTAGGGCTTACAAAGACAAAAGATACTGTTTTAAATTGACAAACAAAAAATAGGCCTTTTTAGGAAATTTTACAAAAAATAAGAATTTTTTTTGCCACCCGCCCTACTGACTCACATTTCAAACATCAAATGACGCTAACCAAGCATATTTTTGATGGTGGCCTTACGCGCAGACAAGAATTTTCAGAATTATGACATCAGATTATACTTATCTCTGACTTTGATGAAAGGATTTTCGGAATGATGCCACTTACACCAATCATTTACAATCATTTTGATGTTTGGTTTATAAGATTCCTTCGATTTAAGGTACTGTATGAATTTTAAGAAAAGTCACAGTCAAACTCAACGTCACAGTCAAACTTAGAAGAATATATTTTTAAAAGAATATATTTGATTTGATTTGTCTGTTTGTTGTCGTTGTCCGTTTCAAAATCGATTTGTGTGTGGCCGCTTGTTTGCAAAAATCCGTCTATAAAACCACCAAAAGTTTTGATGCATAAAAGTAACGGAAATAATAAAAATTTAAGTAAAGCAGAAACTAAAATCAGATTTCCTCAAGATTTATATTTACGAAAAAGCAAAAGAAATTCAAAAAGTTCTAGCCTTCTAAAGTTCTAGCTGAAAAATCTAAAGTTCTAGCTGAAAAATAATACTAATATAAGTTCCAAAATACTCCACAATGAGAAACAAAATACTCCTTTCCTTATACGGTTTTAAATTTACGAAGAATATATATAACTTATAGCTAACATACCCAAAACATATAACTCTACCCACTCTACCAATGGTTCCTGACTGGTTCATGTCATCAAACACAAAGTAAACCCTCCTTTGACAATTTTGCGAATCAACTTTTTCCATCTCATGTTTTATCCTGTAATATAACCTGCAATTATTTGATTATGACCAATCATCGTGCGTAAAGTTTCAAATCTTGGATTTTCATTGGTCAATCAATTCAATAATAATGGAATAACAAATTAAGATTTTTTTAACGAGATAGAACATGGGTTGCTTTCTATATAGTAAAAAAATTTTAGCTGGAAATTTCTTTTACAGTACGCCATGTTTGAATCAAGATTTACTAACGACTTTTATTTAGAGATTCATTTATAGAAGAAAAAAATATATGGAAAAAAATATTTTTAATTTTTATGTAATACACTTCTAAACGAGTTTTTTTCGATGTAACGTTGCTCATTATGTCATATGGAATCATTTTTCTAGGTTTGTAATTTTGATGTTTTTTTTGTTCAGGGAAGCAGATTTTTCTTTCAGAGCCAGTTTTTTGTTTCTCAACGTTTACCGAAATTCATATTTTTATGCGCATGCACCATTTCTGCGCACGCTCAGTTTAAAAAAGTGTCGAAAAAATATGCAGGTCATTCAAGCAGGATAATTTTATATCGAAATTCCGAGAAAATAATCAAAACAAATCCACGTGGCTGCTATATATAAAATACGCGGGAAAAGTTATGTCAAATCAAAATGAAATATAGTTGATTGTTTGAGTAGGGAAAACATTTGAAACTTTTGTTCTGGGTTTTAAGAAGTAATACAATTTTAAGTCTAGTCTTATTTTCTTGAAAAAGATTTCAAATATCGAAAGTTAAAGGTACTCATGTACATAATTCCAAATTTGTAAAAAGGAATAAATTTTTAAAATTCCTGAATACAATTCTTATTCTAGTCTTATTTTGGTTTAAATGCTAAGAACAGCTAGGCTCGACCCAAATTTACACTGTTCTTATAAAAAAAGAGAGTGTATTTGATTTACGATAGTTCTTATTCTTATTGGCCTAAAATTTTAGGTAAAAAGGGTCAAAATGGAACTGTGCCTACTCTTCTTGAAATCTGTAGAACAATACTTTCTTTTTATAAAGTTTCATTATCTTGGGTTAATTATTGATCCATCTTTTTGATTTTGGAATTATTTCTATTGTCACAAATATTGTTTGAATAGGGTCAAAGGATCAAAATAGAATCTTTTGGAAGATATATTTTTTTGAAACAGTGCCTACAATATAGCGTAAACAATGATCTATTTTTTGACGACAAAGTCCTATAAACTCAGGCTCATACGTCCGTTCATTCGTAATTGGGGTCAAAAGGTCAAATTTTATTACGTGACCTATCTATCTCTAGAAATGTTCATCAGTTTTTTCTGAATTTTCACATAAATTAAAGAAGAGTCATGAAGGAAGAAAAATGATGGAGCCAGATTTTTCAGAAAAGTTCTTGTTTCAATGGTTAGTGGGTCGAGCTTGCTTGACATTGCATGGCACGTTTTTTCCATTCTGTCCTGTCACATAGCTTTGTCCTGTCAAGATTTAATATTTCTTGACATTTTTAGTACATTTAAGTAAAAGTTTCATCTTAGGCTATGTTAGCATGTTAGTAATGTTGGCAATTGAGTTTCAAAGTGCCCAGCCACCACAGACACTCTTCATAAAAGTAGGGCAACCAAACTAGTCATTTGGATTCCCCTTAAAACAAATTTTTCAATTTATATTTTAAATGTGTAGACCATTTTGTGAAAGTTTCAGAAATATACAGTATAATTAATAATTTTAAAGTTTAGAAAATTATTGAAAATCCTCTTAATATAGTTTCAAATTTCTTATTTTTATTTTTTAGGGTACTTATAGAAAATGATGCAAGAAAACTTACTAAGTACATTTATCACTATTCCAGAAGTTCATCCTCGCTTAAATGGATTGCTGGGAGGTGCTGATGCCATCACAAAAACAAAATCTCAGATAACCAAAACTCATCGTATAGCATTAGAGTTATTTCAAACAAATGAAAAAAAATTCCCTGAATTTAATTTTCAAAAATTAATCAAGAATCTTGTAAGTTTTTTCCCATGATTTATTTTTATTTTATCTTTTATATCATAATCATTATATTTTATAATTGTTTTAAAGGTTATAAAGGACAATCTTGCTAAGACTATTTGACAACATACTTTTATTTACCATAGTTTATTGACATAAGACATGAAAAATCTTCCTTAGATATTTTAGAATCAAGCATTATTAAAAGTCTTTTATTAAAATGGAAATGGTAATATAACAAAGTTGTTTCTTTTTGAGAAATTGTTTTCATAAAATTAAGGTACGTTTGTTGGAAAGGCTGATTTTTAAGTTCTTGTTTCCATAGAAATTTGGGGCAAAATTGATCTATTTTCGACATCTCTGAATCTGTTCATCAGATTTTTTTGATTTTTTGTACCGACTTAGAGGTAAGTATAAGGGATAAACTGACATAGGTGTCATAATTAGTATTGTTTGCGTGTTACTAGGGTTGCAAATGTCAAATATAACCTTGTGCTATCTCTGGAACCATTCATCTGTTTTCTTGGATTTTTTGCATTGTGTCATAAATTAAGAAAAATGATAAGCCAGTTGTTTTATAAAAATTTCAAATTTGGTAAATTTCAAGATGCTGTCAAATAATGACATCTTTTTCATCTGATTCCACAGGTAATTTATCCATTGCTTTATTTTATTTTCAATTTCAGAATAAACCAGCAAATGAAGTAGATAATCAAAGTACCAATGGTTTCTCAGATGACGAGGATGATAAACTAAAACAACTAGCAAAAAAGTTTGAAGAAAAATATGTATGCTTTGTTAAAAAATTTCAATATTGTATTTATTCTTGCATTAATTACTAGTTTTCCAGAGAAGCTAAATGCCTAACAATGTTCTATATTAGCTAAAGTATTTTTATTTAATTCTTGTAAATAAATATTGTCTCTATAGAGATTCAATTTTTCTATATTTTTTCTGTAGGGTTCATCAAAGAAAGGAGGGAGGAGTGTAGAAGTAAGTACATTTATATTTTTTTTTACAGTAACTTTGGAAGGGGAATTATTTTTAATATTTGATCTTTGAGTTTCTTCATAATCCTGCTCATTTGCTGCATGATAAGTAAGTAAGTAAAGAAGTTTATTTGACTGCCGTTATAAAAATACAATAAAATCACTAAAAATAACAAAAACTAAATATATAAAAAAATACTACATTTAAAATCATTGAAACAAATGAAAACTATTGAGAGTAGGGGTAGGGTGGCAGCAGGGATGACACAAAACAAGCCAAGGCCAGATTTCTATTGTGGTCCCTATTCACAATATAATCACTGAACACAAGAAATTCATCACTGAGACACTCTATTGGAAGAGCATTCCAAAATCAAGCGAATAGCAAAACTTTAGATTGTGACTATAAAGAAATACGTGAATGATACTTACTTATGAAAGATTACTTATTCTCTTTTAGCTCAAACTTCTTAAACAGATTGCGCTTAAGAGCATGCTTAAAAGCGTTTACACTTTTGCTTTGCTTTAGCTCACAACTCAATTTATTCCATAGTGCAGGAGCAGTGTAAAACAAAGATTTCTTACCATAGTTTGTTTTAACAGAAGGCTGTCTAAGTTTCAAGTATGAATTTCTTGTGTTCGTATTTCTGTTTACTAGAATTTCAAATAGTTCTTTCATATAGAAAGGAGTCTTATCAGCAAAATACTTGAATACATTGACATTCAAAATCTGGTTGACTCGTACATTTACAGGTAACCAGTCAAAACGTTAATTTTTTGAAATGAAAGAGCTTATTATTTGCTTTATGTATACATTTGCATTGTTTTATAATATTGCTCATTTTCTGCATGATGAGTTTAAAGTGCCGTTTGAATAAAAATTAATTTAGTTGCCCAATGTCAGTCTATCATTTATTTTTCTTGTTTTTAGGAGTTTGTTGATATTGGTTATGGATATGATGAAACAGATCCATTTCTTGACAATACAGAAGCAGTAGGTTTTTCTAACATCTCACAACTTGAAATAAATTTTGAATTGAATTGTTATGCATACCCCTTTTAATATACGAATCTTTAACTAATGTCCCTTTCTAGTAAACAATTAGAAATATTTTTGAAAAAGGTTATTTTGGTAAAACTTTATTTTTATTTTTTCATAGAGAATTACAGGCTTCCTTCACAGGCTTCCTTTACAAAGAATTACAGGCTTCCTTTACTAAGAATTACAGTTGAAATGAAATGGAAATAAAGAAAGTCTTTTATTTGGTTGTGTCTGCAAGCTACTCAGTTCATTAGCGCCATATCGTTAAAGGTAACCATATAAAAATGTAATACATATTAAGCTACTGTATTGAATTAAAATAATGTTAATAATGCTTATTATATGTATACAGTATGATGAAGTTGTGCCATCAGATTGGACTACAGAGCATGGTGGTTTTTACATCAATCAAGGGAACCTCGATTTTAGACCTCTCTCTCCTGACCAGTAAGTCCTTTGTTAATATTTGTTAACCTACAATATTGCTATAATTTTCAGGCTCACAAATGTTGCAATGTGTATCTCTGTGTTTCTGTGTTTATCTCTGTGTTTATGTGTTTATCTCTGTGTTTATGTTATCTCTGTATCAATGTGTTTCGGATATCTTACATGAAATACTTACTTTGTTAAATTGGAGCTATCTGCAAGTACACCCAAAGCTTCCATTATATCAAAACAGCTAAACAATTCATTGCTAATAATGTTTAGGCAATATAAACATTTACTTATTTTTTTATGATTTCTAACTTCTTTTTTTAGAAATTCATCATCCTTGCTACTTTCATCTAAAAAGAAAAAGGTAACACTAATATTTTTTTACTTATAAACTTTCTTGGTTACAAGTTGTTGTTTTTATATTTACTTTGCGAATTGTATTTTACAAGTTATTTAGGAATGTTGTTTCATTTTAAATCTTTTTCAACAATATTTAGAAAAAGAAGTTCAAGTCTGATTTATCAAAAACTCCTAAAGAATTAAGTATTCAAAAGAAAAAGAATCAGTTTTTAAGCAAAGAAAAGCAACGTAAAAGACAAGAGTCTCTCTTAAAGGCTCACAAGTAAGTAAATTATCTTAGTAGCCACAGATATCAAAATAAACAAGTTTTCTGATCTTGTCAACTCAGCTCTTTTCATATTTTCTGTCTTTTTTTATTCTTTGAACAAAAAGCTATAGAATATATATGTTGATTTCATGTTTTTAGTTTAATTAGCAAATATTGAAATTTACTGAATAATCACCAGCAGGGTTAGTAGTGAGTAAAATTCTTGGTTCACTTTAGAATTCTTGTGAAGAAAAAAAAGAAAAAACCATTACCAATTATAGACGAATCTTCTCAAGATGTACTTCATCAAGACAAATCTTTTGATGATGATATACCCTTGTCTAAGATAGTAAAAGAACAAATTGATATCCCATTAAATGATGTTAAAGCTAGCAAGGATTCACAAGATGACGATATTCCATTAGCAAAAATATCAGTAACACCTGTAGCTACCACTAAAGCAACAGCTAAATCAATAGTTAAGACACCAACTACAAAATCACCAGTTCATGTTACTTCTACCACATCTGTGAATGGAGTTTGTTCGGGAGATACACCTAGGATTAATGTTGAAACACCATTACCAGAAGGTTTAAATAAAGATCTGTTGGATGAAATTAATAAACTCAAAAAAATAGCTGTTGATGGAGTTAGAGGAAAGTTTTTCACTGGAGAAGTAAACAAGATTATGCTTAGGTAAGAATTTTGGAATTTGCTGGTCTTCCATTTTTTATATTAAGATCACTCATAGGTATTTACTCATAAGAGATTACCTTACTCAGACTTCACCTCTTCGACTTTTGTTTTTGTTTACACAAAAATGAATAATTTGGTTTTTTAATTTCCGTAAAAAGCTTCATTTTTATGTTACTTTAATTTGATGACAGTTAGCAGGTAATATTTCTATAAAACTATTTGGAATCTACTAATGAATATTTCTCTTTTTCATAGTTTTGCTCGACATACAAGAAATTTGTCACCAAAGATAAGAAATGTAACTAGTTTATTCTTTTACATACTGAAAGGTTCTTTAAAATATCTCATTAACTTTTTTGTGTCGTGCTATTCAGCTATTATTCGATTCTTTCATACTTTTTAAAAGATGACTTGTTCAGTACTTTTAAGATTAATTTAGAAGTTGTCGATGGGCATTATTTATCAAAGAAAAAAAGATGTTTAGTATTCTACACTGTAGTATTATTGTTGTTTTAACAGTAATGTCATCAGTAGGGATATCATTGCTTGTACATGCACTAGCTGAGAATTTTTTGTTTTCAACAGCTGAACTGCAATAATGACAGTTTACTTTTTGACACTTTAAATTATAGACTGTTTATGATCACATCGTGTTTTATTTACCTTGTGCAAAAGATACACTAAGTAAAAGGTGTCGAGGCCTCGTGGTCCAACATCAAAAAGGGCTTGAGGATGAGCCAATGAAGTTGCTACAAAAAGGTAATGTAAAGTTAAGCTTTAATGATAATTTGTAAAATATTCCAGAGTTAGTTGTTGCTCTACATTAGGCTTAAATTTAGATTAGAAGTGGTGTCAATGATATTAGAATTGAAAAATAATAGTATGTTTTATATTTATATTATTCGAGTTGTTCCCTGGTACTTTTTTTGAATCATTTTGATATTTTGATCACGTTGATTTAGGTATTACTGATTCTATGCCAGCAATGACGAAAGCATACGATGACGAAGTGGCTTTACATCTACAAGAACAAGCAAGAGAACAGTAAGTTGTTTTTTTGTGTTTCATTTTAAGCCTAGACACTCCGGCAGCCAGAGTGGGTCAAATTTGACAATCAGAGAGGCATTTGGACAGGTTTAAGCTCGAGTATTTGGCCAGAAATATTACCATAGTTGACATCCGCATTTCGTTTTTTGAATACATATTTAATCATACTTTTGCTGTTGTTTATATGTCAGGTTCATGGATAAAGTAATGGTTGATTTCATTTCTAGGATAAAACAAACAGGTGTTGATCCAAAAGGTGTTGACATAAATGAGGTATGTATTTAAAGTATTTATTTCTTTAGAGTTTAATTCTACCGGTCTATTCTTTAATTCTATTGCGTTTTCTGTTATGCTAAGTTTTTCTTATGTTATTATTCGATGTTGAAACATGAAAATGAAACATTGTTTAAAAGCTACTAAGTACTTCATAATTGTAATCAAGTTCATCACATTTCATGTTTTTCTAACCTCTTCTGATAGTAATAACTAATACTTTAGGACACCAATGGTAGTGACGATAAAAATAAGAAAAGCTTACCCAAAAAGAAATATGATTGGTCGGACGAAGTGAGGTAAAATTATTCAATTTTGTAAATTATTATGAAAAGAACTCTGAAAAGAATTGTTCAAATTTCAACTATCCTTAAAGTTACAATCAGATTTAACAAAGTAATGCTTACTAAGGAACAAAATGAATATAATCAACTCCTTGATTCCTATTTTAGCGAATCAAAAAATTACAAATATAGTTATTTTATTACTTTATAAGCAATGAAGTGGTCTTTTTTTCATTTTAGAAAGTTTCAATAGGGATTATTCCTTTGGCCAAAATCATCTGAAGGTGTTCTAGGTGTTGTTGTTTTTTCTAGTTGTTCTAACTTATTTACTTAATCCTTTAGAAGAATTTGTTCTTGTCTTAACTAAAGAATTGCAAGTTTAGTTGTCAACTTATTTAAAACTTTTTGTTTGTTAGGTGGACATTTTGCTTGGACACAAATTATTTTTCAGATTTTTTATTTTTAGAGTTTTGTTGTGTAACGTGATTAAAGTAAGAGTTGGTCTCTTCAAGATGTCAAAATCAAAAAGCATGACTGCTGAAGAATATGTCAAAGTAATTATTTAATAAAACATTTTCTTTTATAAATATAAGAACAGGTTTTAATGCAGCTTATAATTCTAAATAATTATTATAATTATTTTTTTTCACTTTAACTTAATATTATTATATTAATTAAATAATTGTTTATCCAACATTTTCAACATAAAGGATCCAATGTTTTCTTTTAGGATTTTCTCGAGAGTGAAATAAGAGTTATGTGGCCCAAAGGTTGGATGACAAGTCGGTAAATATTCTTCTATTTTACAAATTAGAACGATTTTTTGTGACTTTTGTTTTTTTGAACTTCATTTCGATTGTTCATTTCTTAGTCACAAGAAATAACATAGTCCAGAAACTGTAAATTTTTCAAATATATGTTATTGTAAGCTTGTATGAGATGCAGAAAGATGCTGGCCTCAAAAAGTTACATATTTGGAAATACAGAACACAAAAAGTTTCAGGAAAAACTGAAGAAAAGCAACATATCATAGCCTGTATTAAATTTAATAAATGTTGAATAATGTGCTTGAAAAACCTTTGTTTTGAAGTGCTAACTAACAACATTTAATTGCTCTTAGAGATATTACTAATTTGTAAGATTTTTTAGGTAATATTCCAAAGACGTTTTATGACCTGAGTACAATTCAACATAGAAATGCTTTTTATGTTTTTTCTATTCAAAAACATGTTCAACAAGTTTCCTGAGTTCAATGAGTTCTTACAAATTGAATATAAAGTACAATGCTTTTTGTAAGCATGTGTATTTATAAACATTTGCAAGAGCAAAGTGCATTTTTAGTAATCACTATTTTTTTAACGGCAATACCAATCGAACTACTTTCGATACTTATTTGATACTTGTTTTTTAACGGCATTACCAATTACTGAGATCACAATGGAAGATGCTAAAGTTAATGTTTGGTGTTTAAGACTGACACTTGAACATTTAGAGGAAATAAATTAATATCAGGTTATTAATATTTATTTTATTTTAGAATCCTATACAAAGAATCACGTGGTGCCCATTGTGAAATCACTCAACCATTGTATGTAAATATTATTCTCAATTTTATATTAATAATAATAATAATAATAATATTTTATATTCAACACCTATAGTATACAAGATACAAGGTAAATTTTGTTTTACAAAGAAAGTTTTAAAGCACTGGAATGTTTTCTTCCAACAACGTTTTAAAGATTTGTCTTTGATCTTTAATATGCCAGAAATCAATCGCTAATGCTAATGCGGTGTAAACGTCGTTAGGTAGTTCATCATGGATACAATATACATGGATGCTATATATTAATATTGCAATATTTTAAATGTTTACAAAATCGATCGATAGAAAAATAAAATAAAATGCCTTGTCTGTAATTGATAAATCTTCTTATTACATATACAGAATGGTAGTGGTTGCCATTGTTACATAGATCAATACTTTAGACAGCTTTTGTACCCCCGGCTTTGCCGAAGGGGTCCTATAAAATCGCTCTTGTCCGTTCGTTCGTCCGTCCGTCCGTCCGATCGTCCGCAACACTCAGATCTCATGATCCGCTCATTATTTTTTTCTAATTTTTTGCATGAAGTAAAAGGATCATAAA
>JAYJMI010036336.1:0-12261 GCA_036873855.1 Sarsia tubulosa
GAAAAAATATTTTAAAAAAATGACAGCATGATTTTTTTGCAAGTTTATAGGCTAAATATCAAGATTCAATAAAAAAAATTGCTTTTAACAGTTCATGCGCACGGATTGCCATATTGATCGAATTCAGCCCTTACTACTGGGGATCCAGTGTCTATACTGTTATAATTCACTGTTTAAACAAACAATATTAACTGTTTTCATATTTCTCTTATTCTAATCTAGATAGCATCTATATTAGTCATCCAAGAAGGAGAGAAAATTGACGGGGAGTAGAATAATCTCCATAATTTGCACACAAAGGAAAAGATCGGAAGTTTAAACCTTATAAAAACAATCTTAGTAGCCTAAGCAACCCATATTGGATTAGATTATTAAATTAACAATATCATTCCAAGAATGAAAAATAAACCGAAGAAAAAAGCGAAAATATTTGGATTAACAGCTAACACGGTAGACGAGAACTTTCGTGAACCGTACATTTGGCATGGATATCGTAAGCCTTACCTAAGTGCGGTTAACTGTATGAAAAGTTTATTTTCTTTCAGTTCCAACGAGACTATTAACGTATGGACGCATGGCCTACCCTTCATTGTTTATTCAATGCAGTTTTATGGATTCTTTAGCGCTGAAGATTTCCATTATACTGATCCGTTTAATTTCCCGTTAATGGGCAACGCAATGGGTATACTTGGGTTTTTAATTACAAGTGTATTTGCACACACGTTCAATTCGATGTCATTAAAAATGAGAAATTTATGTTTTTATCTCGATTACGCAGCTATTAATGTTTATGGTGTTGGAGCTGGTTTAGCGTTTTTCTTTTATACCGGACCAATAGGAAGCAGTATCGGAATACTTCAAGCTCCCTATCAATATTGTACTTTGTTAGTTTGTGTTTCCGTAATGGCTACCGTACTATGCTGTTTAACACGTCATAAATGGTTAAAATTCAAATATGTTGTCAGAACCTCAACTTTTGTGATTCCGTTTGTAGCTGGATCATTTCCATTTATAACCCGTTTATTTCTATGTAAAGAAAAGTGCTACACGAATGCTATGCCGTTATACTTTAAACATACTTTGTGCTATTTATGTGCCGCTGTTTTTAATGTGACCAAAATACCTGAAAAATACATATCCGAAAAATTCGATGTTTTAGGTCAGAGTCATAACATTATGCATATATTTGTAGCTGTGGGCGCGAATCTGCAATTTCAATCAATTGCTATGGATATTGCTGACCGCAGAGATTTGTTAGTTAGTGACAATTTAAACGAGTACAGATATTTAGGTCTACCTGTTTTTATGTTGGCAGGTATTATTAACTTTATATTAGCACTTTGGTTTGCTGCAAGCATAGAATCAGATGTGGAAAAGAAAGATAAATAACTTTTGCAAAAAAATATTTATGATATTTATGTTTTTACAAGTTTTAAGTTCAACCTCGTTAGTCCGTTCAAGGTTTTATATAGTAGACTGGATGTGGTTCAATTTAACTATTTTTATTTTTTTCTATGCAAGGTGCGTTGTAGCAGAACGTTTAAACAACCTTTGTGAATTTTAATTCCCTTAACGGTTAGCACTTAAGTGTACTGAGTCGTTTTTATTTAAAAATAGAATGTGTCCCACTTTAATGTGTTGTTTTTACATTTTACTTAAAACGCTTGGACCTTTATCAGTCGAGTATTTAGTCGTTCTATTGTCGCACACTCTTTTCTTAACAAAAGAAGTCGTTAAAATTTAAATATAATTATATTCTTTTTGCAATAGAAAATTACTATATAAATTCTTGGTCCGTTCGTCTGTTAGAAGATTTCACGGAATTGGCTCATTAGTTTTTTCTTTATTTTTGCATGATCATAATGGCTAAAAACTGACGGAGCCGGATTTTTCTCATAAATTCTCGTTTACCCAAACATTTTACCCCGTATCTCAAGATCCGTTCATTATGAGATAAGAAGATAACGAGCAAGCAAGTCAAGCTTGTCCCAAAATAGACTTACTAGATTTTCCTTATAATTTTTTTCCATGAAGTTGGAACATAATGTGAAGTGAGGTAAAATTATTCCCTATTTTTCCAAAAAATTCTTGTTGTTTTGGGCGAGCGAGACAGATTACCTGGAAATAGACATTTTTCCCTGTCACAAGATTTTTTATTAGATAATTATAAATATTTGCATGAATTTAGATGATAATTAAAAAAACATTTTCCCCATATTTCCAGAAAAATTTATTTTGAACAAGGAAGACAAATTTTGGTTAAAAATATATACATTTCCCTCTTATATCTCAGATACGATACGTTGTTCATTGTATATTTTTATTTTTTTCACGAAAGTAGAACATAAGAGGTAAAAAATGACACCTTTCATATGTTTTTTATGGAAAGATAATTATCATCATTAAGTTGAATTTCTCTGCTTTTCTAATAAATAGTATTGGCAATTTAGTTAGTTAAGGCTTGTTCTCACTAGGCGCTAACAGTGCGATAACCATAGTATGCATGATTTCTTAGCTAATGTCAAGTTCTTATCGCATAGTGGGAACGTAAAAGTACCTGCTAATCTTTTTCTTATCGCTCTGTTAGCGCAGCGTTAGCACAAAAAAAATATCAAAAAGTTTTGATATATAAATTTCTCTTATCTCAGCGTTAGCTCACATCTATTCAAAATTCAAAGGGAAAAAGCATGCATTAAATGTGTCTCTATGGGAAAACTGTGCATTTTTTATAAAGTTTATAAAACCTTAGTCTATAGTGAGAACTAAAGAAATCTTTTTTTATCTTTTTACAAATCGTGCTAAGAAATTATGCATAATATGGTTATCGCATTATTAGCGCCTAGTGAGAACCAACCTTTAGTTAGTTATATCTGGAATAAATTCAACTGTAGCCTCATTCTGAAGAAAAAATGACAGCCTACATTTATTACGAAACCAACGTTTATTTAATTATTTACAACTTCTTGTAAAACTATGCTATTTATATTTTTGTATAATTTGGTCAATTGAAAAATATTTTTATATACACAGGCAATTAATTTTGTTTTCATTGTTCACTGCTAAATTTGTTAATTATTATTTATATCAGGAACGAAACATCTTAAACCAGAGGAATAACTTCTTTTTGTTGAGTTGCAAATGTCTTTGTAATTCCGAGTCTTTTGCGAGTCTTTCCTTGATAACTAACTGTAAAGGAAAGTGGCGCGTAAATATTAATGACCATTTTTGTGCTTGGTCAAAGAAATAAACTTATTCTTTAAAATACGAAAGAATATAAACAAACTAATTATTCGTAAAATGAAGAAATCTTAGTCAAGTGTGTTCGTGGACAGTGTTCTCCTCTCATTTTTCGTTAGTCGAGTGTGTTCATGGACCGTGTTCTCGTAATATTTTAAATTTAGAGAAAAACGAATCATTTTCCACAAATTTTTTTTTAAATCTTTCAAACCCTAACCTTTGTCCAAACTCTAACCAAGAAAGAACGTAGAATTTCCATGCACTATTTTTATTTTGAAAGTGACGCAATTGAGCCAAGATTGACGCCATTGAGCATCTTGGTGGGCAAAATTATCTGGAAAACACGGTGCACGAATTAGTATGTTGATGAACTTATTTGTATCTTATTCCTGGTGCGCAGTGCTGCTTTTGTTGCTCTTATCTTGTTTTAGTTGTTATAGTAAATATAGTTACAAATAAAAAATGAACAGGACAAATTCTAGTTCTTCACAAATACGTCGTTATCAGGTCGTTGTCGTTAGGGCCGTTGGTCAAAAATAACGTTGTTGCTGGAGGAAACCGAGGTACCCGTTTTACTGTTCTTTCAACTAAATTCTTCTAAAAGGGGCAAAAACTCCTAAATTCTGCTAAGAAAAGATGAGGTGATTTCATCTGTGATAAAAGTGAAAATGATTGGCTCTGTCAATTGGAGAGATGGAATAAATTCTTTGTATTTTATGAAGTTGGGAATCAAGTAATAAAGTCGTAACCACGTGGAACAGGAGCCTCGTACCTTTGAGGCATACGCATTTATATCAGAAATCTTTTATCAGTTTTCCCGGATTTTTTGCATGAAGTTAAAAGGTCACAAATGTAGAAAAGTGACGGAGCTGAATTTTATTAAAAACTTCCTGTTTCCATGGAAACATAGTAAAAAGGTCAAATGTGGGCCCGAACTGACCGTTTTTAAATATATCTCAAGATCCGTTCATCAGATTTTTTTAATTTTTTGGACCACGTTAGAGACAAGTATAAGGTACAAACTGACATAAGTGCCAAGATTCCGAAAATTCTTGTTTGCTCGTAACTGGAGTCAAAAGGTCAAAATTCACTACGTAACCTAGCTATCTCAGGAACCGTTCGTCAGTTTTCCTTGATTTTTTGCTTGACTTTAAAGGGTCACCAATGTAGAATAGTGACAGAGCTAGATTATTTAGAAAAATTCTTGTTTCCATGGAAACAGGATCAAAAGGTCAAATTTTGGCAAAAATTGACCTTTTTTAATATATCTCAAGATCCGTTTATTTTTAGTTAGAGATGAGTTTAAGGTATGAATTGACTTAGGTGTCATAATTCTGAAAATGGTTGCTTAAGCTTTACTGGGGTCAAAAGGTCAAAAATTTATTATACATCCCATCTATCTCTGGAACCATTTACCAATTTTGTCTGATTTTTTGCATGAATTTAAAGTGTCATAAATAAAGAAAAGTGTCAGAACCAGATTATTTAGAAAAATTCTTGTTTCCGTGGAAACAGGGTCAAAAGTTCAAGTTTAGGTAATTCTATAGTGGCATTTTCTTTTCCAACTTTTTATAAAAAAATTATACCTGGAGTCCAATGGTAATCCATCCCTTGTTTCAATTAAAGGGGAAAAAACTTTAAAGTTAAGTTTAAAAATGAGATCTTTATTGAAACTGCACATTTGGCTAAAGCTTTATGACCGTGATTTTGTTTGTTAACGTTAAACGACTGTACTAACTTGATATTGTATAAATTGACATAAGTGTCATAATTCTGAGTTATTGACTATTTCAGAGTATGTATCGGGAGTAATAAGAAATAATATGTTTAATTCTATCTATATTTATTATTATATAAAGAATGATACATTTTTAATGCTACCTTATCGAACGGTATATCCGTGATAAATGTAATAGCGTGAAAATTTTCAATAAATATACAATTCTGTTATTTAAATTGTTTTTTACAAGCATTTCTTTTATATAATTCAAAAAGTATTAATTTATTGTTGCAAATTGAAATGGGTTTAGTTCAGTGGCGCAACGAGACAACCTCGTTCCCAGAGTGAATTTTCGCTATAGGAAGATCGCTCAGCATTTAATTTCTTCGCCTTCCGCTGTTGCAAAAAATTAATATACATGGGAACCAGGTTGACAGCGAGAAATAGTAAGCAAGCATTTACTCAAACAAGGTTCTTTTTGATTTTGTTATTCTTTTTTTTAGAATATATTGCTGACTTAAAAATCTTAGTTGCGCCTCTGTTTTTTTATGTACAGTAAAAGTTAGTTATACAAATAATAATAATAACAATATTGTCATAATTGCAACTCTATTATGCCTTTTTGTTTTACTTTTTTTGTTTTTCTGCTTGAAGCAAAAAAGCTAACATACAAGTAACCCACATACTAGTATGGGTAAATTGAGGATAAAAATGAATCGCAAGATGTTTCAAAAGGCTTTTTTTATAAAATGTGCAATATGACAACAAAGGCAACTTATGAATGATAATTTCTTGTTTGTTTTTAAAATGTTTTAAAAGTAAACAGAAGTACTTGAAAATTTTGCAACTAATGTTGTTTATTTAAAAGATGGCGGTAATTCTGCCACGTGTAAACCGAGTTTAATCATTCTTAGTGACTTACTTTCTTTCAAAAATTTAAAAGAAATTGCCTTAAAAAGTTTATAGTAGTATAAAGCTTCTATTTACTACATTTTTGGCATATCTAATATAGATAAATTCAGGAGATAAAATTTAAAATACAGAGAATAAAATATAGTACTAAAATAATATAGTGAGATAAAAACTAGTATTTGTTTTAGCGAAAATAATAAAATAAATATTTTTTTCTCTTGTTAAAAGTGCATTACCGCGAGATAGAAACTTCTTTGTAAAACCCAGGAATATGACACTATATGACTCTAGTGTCATATTCCTGATAAAACCTGAAAATATATATTTTCCGCAATCTTTTTTTATTCTCTACTTTAAAGGAAGAAAGTTATGCGGAAGAAACTTTCGCGAGTGGAAAAAATCGCGAAATTTAGGGAATTAATTTTCGCGAATTGCCCCTTTTCAGATTTTTTGCGAGAATTAACTTTCGCGAATTAGTACAAAAGAAAAGAATCAACACAGGTTTTTTTTTGTTAGAAAAGGGTTTTCCAATATATAATTTTAGGAAAAATACAAAAAATTAACTTTCGCGAGAATTAACTTTCGCGAATGCTCAAATGTAGATTCTTTTTGCGGGTTCGAACTTTCGCGAAAAACGCGAAAGTTTCTTCCGCATTAGTTTCTTCCTTTAAAGTAGTTAACAACAAGATCCTATTTGATAGGCTGTAATTTGAGATTTCTAGTATTGTTCCTATTAAATAAGATTCATCGGCTCATCAAAATGAAGTTAAGAGTGGGGATTTAATTTCATGACTAAATATTTTATACAAAATTTTTTTTGCGTTAATGCACCTTTAAAGTTTTTCATGTTTCAAGGTCCTTTTGTTTGTCTGGAGCATCATAATTCATCCGATCCTCTACTTAAAGCTGGTTGACCACAAACTTGAAACTTTTATTATTTAATAAACCATTATTCAACAAAGGGGCGGAATTAATAAATGCTTACCACGCAATGCATTGTTGCATGTGACGTTGTTTCTATGGTTACAAAACGTGCTACTTCAACAAATTGAGCTCTTGTAGATTATGTAGAAATGTCATCGAATAAGTCTTGTTTTTAACTGCCTTTAGCTTGATATTGATGAGAGAACTAAAAAGTCGTGTTTTACAAAATCTTTAGTTTAGTAGTCAGCTTCACGAAAGCAGGAAAAACCTTGGAAAAACCGAGGATAGTTTATGAAAAACCATCTTGCTACTAATATATATAATAAGACAAGTCCGTACCCAGTTCTTTTTACTTGAGCTGTTTTACTGACGAATTATACATAGTAAAAAAAGTTGGGTACGGAATTGTTAACTCTTTTCTGCTAAAACGTAAAATAGTATTAATCTAAAATAAAATTTAAAAGTTGTCTAAAAATAAATCATATTTTCTCTCTCTTTTATATTCTCCTTTATATCAAAATATCTAAAGAAATAGACATTCTGAAGTTATGCATAAGAATTTGAGAAAGTTGCAAATCCTTGGAGTAACTTAAACTTTTACAAATTTTAAGACTCTCTCCTTTTTATAACAAACTTTTCTCACTAGAATTTCGATTTATTGAGATACTTCCTTTTGTAAAGATTTGATCTACGTAAAGTTTATAATAAATAAATTGCGAGATAGCTTGCATTAATTTTTGCTTTAATTAACTTTGTTTTCTCAAAATATTGCATACTTTATATATATATATATATATATATATATATATATATATAAGGAGATTTAACGTGGGGTAATAAATATTAATAGGTAGATACTCTGTTTTCCATAATTCATTTTTGCAGTTTATCGTTGCACAGTTTTTACGCATATTATTTTGCGAGATGCGAAATGTTCTTTTACGCGTTACGGCTAGAATGATATTCTTGCTTCGATGAACTTTTTTGAATATCGTTTCCATACCATATATATTCGTTGTATTTGTTTAATAAATAAAGTTTTGATATTTTTTCGATTTTCATTTGTTTTGGATGTATGTATATCTTATTCTGTGATATTTGTTTTGTTTGGTGTTGTTACCTAGTTACATATATATATGTTAAATTAATTAGCGATAAACATTTCAACATATCTATTCCCCATATGATGTTTGTGGTGTTTTTCATGTACAGCGCGATGGACGTCTTCGGGTGACGCAAACGTGATGTAAGTGACACCGTTGGGTTTACCGTAAGGTGACATCTGGAAAGGCATATTTTCTGGGTTGTACTAAAAAGAAAGAAAGAAAATGATTCGAAAGAAGTTACATTTTGCGAGCATTAATGTTCTCGAATAGACGCAATTTTTACTATTTTTTATGAGTTAATTGGCCTTAATTGCGGAAAAGCGTATTTTTCGCCAACATTGAATCTCGCGAATTCGCCCAAAACTCGCGAAATTTAATGCTTGCGAAAATTAATCACCTAAAGGTATACTTGTTTCTTTTATTAAAGTTTAAGAGCTCCTCTTATCAGTTAAGGTAGAAATTGGAGATCTCAATTCTTATCATAATGCAGGCTGAAAGTAGAAGAAAAATTGTTAACACAAAGAGATCTTTGTATCTTACCACTTGTCCATGCATCATGGGCGGTAAATGTGGATGTTGTAACGCCTGTGTATGCGGCGGCATTTGGTGTGGTGGTGGTAAATAACCTGGTGGAAATTGTGCCATCATAGGTGGAAATTGATTTCCATAAACTTGCATAGGTGAAACATTTGTAGGCGTATAAATGGTTGTTGTAATTGGCGGAGGCGTAATTAATCCATTCATTGGGGGCGCTTGTGTTGTTTGTAAAATTGGCGGTGGAGAGGGTGTTTTTGCATGGTAATTATTATTGTTGTTATTGTTTTTAGTATTGTTGTTATTATTGATTTGGTTCATTTGTTGCGCGGCGAGTTGATTAGCGTGACTCGTTGCTAGCATCCATGTCATATCTTGTACGCTACATTGAAATACCTCGATATATCTCTCGCCCATGTGTTTTAAATGGAGTTCATTCGAGCATTTATGAGCTTGATCAGGATTCTGGAGTTGCACGAAAGCTTCGCCTGAAGGTCGACCCTATTGTGGAAAAAAAAATTAAATAAAGTGTTGATTAGTTTTCACTCAAAAATAAGTTCTAGTATACATACATTTGCATACACTAAATAAGTTACTGAATAACATTTTTTAGACTTTCTGTAAAGAAAAATGGTAAAAAAGTGTAAAATAAAGAAACAGAATTTTTTTAAATTTGCAATTTGGGAGACCATGATTATTAGTCATGCTTGCATAATTAAAATAATTAAAATAATTACCTGTAAATTATAGATAATATGAACAGTTCCAACTAAATTATCAGCATGTGTACCAAGAAAATTTATAATATCTTTCTGACCAGCAGAAAAAGGTAATCCACGCATGCGTAAACATGACATATTCATTAACGCCTGTAACCTTTGATTTATCAGTGTTCTATCCGCCATTATAGTAGGCGCTTGGGGTGGAAATGTTTGTGTTTGTAATGGGTTCATTAATTGATATCCAACGTTGTACATAGTAAGCACCTAAAAGGTCGAAAGTCGTGTTATTTTTAGTCAAAAATGATATAGTTAAATCAACTAAAGTCTGGGAATTATTTGAAATAAGACTGATAAGATGAGATTATATCAAGTTATATTAAGAAATTTGAGATTTTACTTTTAAAAATTTGTAATAAAAATATTGCACTTTCACTTTTGAATACTTCAAAATTCGGGATATTTCGATTAGTGACAATTAAAAACACTCATTTTTATGACAACTTTTTAATTAAGGAGTCAACATCAGCAGATGTAATGCATTGCGTCTGATATTGTTATGCTTTTTAGAGTTTTACGCAGCGTAAAAATTTGAGTTTGAGATGAGCTAACCAAATCTTATGAACTCAATTTACGCAATGCATAACATCATATATTGATTCTTTGACATTATTATTTCATTTCCTAATACATCCATCTTTTAATTTATTCCAAAGGTTCATAGCAACTACGACAAATTAAAACTGTAATGACGTATTGTTAAAGTATGTTTTGTCTACGTCTTACACACACAAAAGAAAAAAAAATGATTTGCATAGCGTTTTGAAATTGCTAGTATAGATAAAAGTTGACATCAAAATTTGTAGAGATAATTAAGAATTAGTTTAAAATTCTTGTAGTTCTTGATAATATGTCATTTTTGCTCACCCAAACTTAGGTTGTTTATTAAGTCGGATTTGAAAGTTCAAGAAATACTTATAATAACGTGGAAACGGCAAATTCAGCGAACCGACTATTAAAAGCGAGTGCCAAATAAATAAATGTAGCCTATAATTAGCCTACGAATATGGACCACGCTAAAGCTTGGTCTATGCACATTCGCAAGAAAAGTCATCTGAAAAAAAGACTCGTAACAAGTATCTTTTGCCGAGAATTTTTGTTTTGATAATAGAAAAAACCGTAAACTCTAGTCCTAATGCGCATGCGTTTCGTAAATTCTGAAACGGCTTCTGAAAATCCAGAAATGATTATTGTGCGAATGTCCATAGACCCTAGAAAAACACGTTTTTCGTATAGGCTCTATATCGTAGGCTAACCTATAATATAACCTGTTATTTATTTTTAACCTATCCAAATTGATTGAGCAAGTTAGGGTTAATGTCTAGTACGACTGTCTAGTATAACTTTAATGTAAAAGGGAAAATTTCTGAGTTTTTGTGAGACTTTAAAACATCAAAGAAGAAAAACTAAAAAAAATTAAAGGTGTAGTACCTTCAAATCATATAAAATTAATAAAATTAAGTTTCGAGCACTCAAGCTTACTTTTTTTACTTGTTGTAATACAACCAAAAGCATTAATTATAAAAACAAAACATATTACAACCCTACTGCAGTAATCACACTTCTAAAACAAACGAAAACCTGTAAACCTATACTAAGTCTTGTAGAAAAGAAATCTCAGCAAAATTATACATGCGTTGATACTAATCCTGTATTATATATTAACAATAAAAAATTTACCAAACTTTCTTCCAAGTAAAAAAAAAAACTGCTTTAAGTCTTACCTCAAAGGTGGTAGATCATCTTATATATTAAAAACATTTTTAACATTTCATTTTATAAAATTTTTTTTTTTTTGCACTAAAGTTTAATTTCATGTATTAGATATGCTAATGCAAAACTTTAATAGGAAACAGATATGCGGTTTTCAAGTATTTAAAATTTAAACAAGTCTTTTATTATTTTTTGCTCAATGAGTTTTAAAAAGGTCCTATTGTATTCAAACTGAACCGTCTAAAAAAAATGTGCTTTAAAATAGAGTTTTTTATAAATTCAGGTAATTTTTACTGATTGATGCATTTTAATACATCTTATTGTATGAAATTCTCTTGGATTATTTAAAAAGCATTTGCTATAAAAGTATTTTTAAAACTATAAACGTGCAAAGGATTCCTTTAAAAATTTAAAGCGAAATCCAGTACTTTTTTAAGCTTTTTTTATTAGTGCTTAAAAGTTTCAAGATAAATTTTAAGATTGAGATTGGAAATAAAAGGTTAAAAAGTGTCTATAAAGATTTGAAAATTAGAATGGGCATATTCTGGAAATTTTAAACTTGGATTCCAAAAGGGACCAAGGTCGGTGCTACCTTGCTACCGAGTTCTGAAGTATTTAAGACCATTTGTGTCAATAAATTCAGTTTTAGTTTCAACTACCTCTAATAGTCCAGCAGGAGGAAGGGTCAGGGTGTGAGATAAGAGGAGGATTACGTTTCTTTGTTTTTTTCTGAAAGTTCAACCGAAGTATTTTTGATTTAAAATGGAGCACAAAGAAGACCCCTGATGGTTGCTATTTTTCTAACACTAAGTTCACCTAATCAAAAAAAACCATGAAAATCAACTTCGTTTTTAGCTGAAACCACACCATTGGAAAGCTCTTGAAAAAGTACATAAAAGTCATTTAGACGTGTTTTAACATTTTTTTACCCTCTTATGTCACACTCTTACCCTCTCTTCTACTGCACTATAAAGGCAGCAAAACCGACTACGGTTTAGAGGAGCGGTCGCAAACTCATCCGTTTCCGCATTTTAGCCTCTAAAAAGCTAGATTAAAGGTGCAAGACAGTGCCTTAAAATTTATGAGACAAATGACAATAAAAAAGAATAACAAAGAGATCTGCAAATTAGCCTACTAAAAATTATGCTTTTCAACTTTTAAGGGGACACCCACTCAAGTGCCCATGAATATAGCTTAATGAGTCGTGCTTGAAAATTTATGAGACAGATGACAATAAAAGAGAATAACAAAGAGATTTGTACAATCAAGGACATAAATTGTGTAGACTTTTTCTTATTTCTACGATTTTTCATTTTCACCACAAGCGTTTTGTATC
>JAYJMI010036447.1:0-12259 GCA_036873855.1 Sarsia tubulosa
AATGAAGAGAGTGTACTTTGAGAACAACTTTGACTATTACTTTTTAGTGTCTCAAACACCACGTCTTCCGGCCTAAAGTAGTTTTTTATTTCTCATCCAATTTTGTGGTGTCTTTTGTGGTGTCTTTTTATTTCTTTTTTTATTAATAGCGTTAAACCCAATGCTGTTTCTGGGTTGGCAATTTACATAACCAAATATGGAACAAATTTTAAATGCAGTAGATCCAAACACTGGTGATTTATATCAAACAGATCGATTTGCTACAACTACTGGAAAGGTGGCCCCAATACAAAGAAGTTCTACAGTTGTTGAATTTGTTATACCCAAAATTGGTCTAGGTTTTATTGGGGCTTTTTTATATTATAATTCTGTAAATCCAAAGGCTGGTGAAAAAAAAGAATTATTAATAAAAGGGTTTGAACTTGGTCTTGGAAATACTATCATATCACAATACTCATTTAAAACATGTATGGAGTTTTTAAAAACAAGATACCAATGTCAGTCGCCAAATTTATTTAATTATACCAGAGCTAGGCGTGAATTTAAAGAAAATGTAATACCTATTTTGATGGGAAAAGTTTTAGATCGGAATTTTAAAGCGTATTATACTTTTCCATCTAAAACAAATTCGAGTTATTATTTAAAAGTCACATTCGAAGAACCCCCAGCTGGGATTTCATTTTTAAATTATATTGGAAGTGTTTCATTAAAAGTTCAATACGTAGTCAATGGGGTTCTCAATATAGATTCAATGTATTTTCCCACTTGTAAGGAATATTCAGCTAGCGTCAAATATGGAAACCTGTTACAATATTCAGGTAGCATGGGTTCCCTTGGTGGTGTATTTATATTATTAGATAATACTACCAATGATCCACAAAAATTGCAAATCACAATTAGTGGTGTTGTTATATTAACCATAGATGCTCTATTTGCAGCACCACACAAAGGGGTTCGATTGATGGACATATATTCAACTGGCATCATCCACGAAGGTTCTAGTATTTACCACACCTTGGACAATGAGTTAGATATGTCTGGTAAAACATTGGAAGTGCTATTTCCTTATGTAAGTGGTGATTATAATACAATAATGTTAACTGGTCATGCACTTTTCAATGGAAGAAACTTTATCGACAGAAATTATAATAAACGCAAAACAGTCGATTTTATTGTCTTAGATGATAAATGTGGCACCATAACTCGAGATGTTGTAGTTTAGCTATTGATTCTATTTTGGGATAGAAAATAACTTGAAATAGTAATAATTATTATCAATTTTGGTTTAAGATTTAATTTACAAACTTTTAAAAATACAATAGTAGTTTGAAAGGGTTTTGCAATTATGGATTATTACCAGGAAAGACTATGTGATTTATTGGGCAAACAACCAATAGACCAAATAGATGATGATGATTATATAATCCGATTCTACGATTCAACACAAAAACTATTGATTAAAGCTTTTAAATTAGATTTTGCCATAAGTAATAAAAAAGCACCCAATTTTACAGCCTCTATTGATAATTTGTGCATTGTTTTATTGACTCATAATTATTTATCTGACAATCCCGAAAGACACATTGAACCCACAACTGATGAAATAATCATCGATGATTTTATAAATACTAGGCCAAAATGCAAAGGAACGAAATTTGATGGCGTCGACGAAATCACTGCTGATTATTTAAAACCCAACACCCAAACATTTGGATCTGATGATATATATGTTGGTCAAGCTAGATTTAGTAGTACCAAAAAATCACTAACGCTGGGAGATAAATTTGTTTTTCACACTTTAGAACCAGACACGCAACTATTAACAACCAATCGGTTTTCAAAAACAAACAAAGATGGCACCATTATTGGGCTGGCTTTTGGGTGGGCAATCGATTTAAATAATGTAAAACCAAGTCTGATTTTAGATGATAAAACTTTAAATATATTACCAATCCCAAGTCAAGAAATAGATGTTAAATCTTTAAATTCTATAAAATCAATACAAGATAGTATTACAAGTGCTGGTGAAATAAATGGCACCCACAGTATCCAATTAAAAACCAACTTAATATTTGAGGAAGGGGTTGTTGAAAAATTGCTAAATTCGTATGTCATCGACCACCATACCCACAAAATTGGAAATAGTTTTGGTAATTTATATTTTAACGAATTTCAGTGCAACAAACATATGCGATTGATTGAACATGTTAGTGAAAAATATTTTAGTCACGTAGGTGAATTTAGATATTTGAACAAACACTGGCCTAAACAGAATCTATTAAAATTTCACGTGGAAATGTTGTGCTCTATAATTGGATACAATGGCCTTGATGTAACAAAATATAAAAACCTACCACTATTAGTATACACAATAATAAATGGTGGCTCTTCCAATTTTGCCCTCGAGGAAGAATTTGTGATGAAACAAGATATAGCAAAATATTGCAATACATTAGGTGTTATGTGTGAAAACAAGGACGCATTTGGCACAATGATCACACAATGATCAAGTTCCAATTATAAAAATTTTATATGAAATCACAACAGCTATTGATTCTGTGTTGTGTAACAATTTTGGCATTCGTCACAACAACACAACAGATGGTTCTCAAAATGTTGAACAAATGTTATCAACTCTATATTTAATAATAACAGACGTGACCAAGTCAGCTATTGATAATTATGACAGTGAGTCCGTGGACTTATTTACGTGGTTTGTCAAATGTTGTGGTAATTATTTTAGCCCCAAATCGTGGTGTTTTATCGGTCATGGCAAAACTCTGAACTATTCAATTGTAAATGAACAGAGCAATAAAATAGTTTGTTCTGACAAGTAAGTACACTCTCTTCATTGTTTATTATATATTTAATTGTACTATTCAAAAGTAGTAGATTGGACACCATTGCTTCTTTGTTTATCATTTGGTTTCAACTTGGTTTTCAAATTGGTTTTCAATTTAGGCCGGGTTTACTCTGGAAGACGTGGTGTTTGAGACACTAAAAAGTAATAGTCAAAGTTGTTCTCAAAGTACACTCTCTTCATTATTTATTATATATTTAATTGTACTATTCAAAAGTAGTGGATAGGCATGATGTCTGTTTATCAAAAAAAAAAAATAATAGTAAAGGCAATCGTATTGATTTACATTTTTTTTTTTTTTTTAGTTTTTTTTTTATTAAATGTTTATCGAAAGAAATACAACACTAAAGGTAATCGCATTGATTTATTTTTAGTTTTTGTTTTTAATTTTGTTTTTGTTAAATATTTATCGAAAGAAATACAATAGTAAAGGTAATCGCATTGATTTATATTTTGTTTTTAGTTTTTGTTAAATGTTTATCGAAAGAAATACAACACTAAAGGTAATCGCATTGATTTATATTTAGTTTTTGTTTTTAGTTTTGTTTTTAGTTTTGTTTTTATTAAATATTTATCGAAAGATTGTATTAATGGCATTCAACTCGCTACAAAGTATTTTCTTAAATTGTTTTTTTTTTCAATAATCGGTATTAATGGTGGTTGTTTTACTTTGTGGGTAATATTATTGGGTGAGTCACCAAATAATTTATATAGTCCATAAGTTTCGTTGGTTGAATTTTTACTGGTTAAATTTTGTGTAGGATTGTAAATATCGTGAATAATTTCAGTTGCTAAATCTAAATAACACCATGCAAGTTTGTCATTTTTGTGTGTACACAATGTACTATAACAGTTTTCAGTTTTCACTGGGTCTGTAATTTTAGTATTGGGCATTTCTTCACTAAAAACACTTTTCAACAACAACATATCGTCGAAGTTGTCTTTGGTATCGGGTGTTTTCTCGCTAAAGATATTTTTCAACAACACATCGTTAAAGCTGTCTTTTGATTGTTCATTGACGTTCTCTTTTGAATGTCCATTGACGTTCTCTTTTGAATGTTCACTGACGTTTTCTTTTGATTGTTCACTGACGTTCTCTTTTGATAGTTCATTGACGTTCTCTTTTAATTGTTCACTGGCAATTTGGTTATACGTGTCTGATAATCTGGGTTTAAAAGCAATTGACTTAGGGTTTAGATTTACAATTGAGTTTGGTTTTAGATTGGCAACAACTCTTGTTCCAATAGGTAATTCTGGATTTGAAATTGACCATGCAGAACAAACAACTGGCGGTATTTGGTTATTTAGCGGTGCTTGTGGTAATATTGGCATAACAGCAGCCCTATGATTCATTCTATGAGCTGGAAGTAGAAAATATGGGTTTATATGTATTGGATTTACGTAAGCTGGGTTTGTATATGTCGAGCTTATACTTATGGGTTGGTTTGGTCTTGGGTTATTGTACATCATTTGGGTGTTCATCGGTGTCTTATTAAATTGTTGGCCGCAAACCAATTTATCTGTTTCGACTGTGTTGGATGAATCAAAAGATTCTGTGGACCAATTTCTAGATATATATTGGTGACCAACTCTGGTGCTGTACTGGGTGTTTGTATGATTTGGTTTGCTAGTATGTAACAGGTCACAATCTTTTGTATTATAATAATCATACACTAATTCTCCGTTAGAATTATAACAAGTCCCCAAGTTGTTTTGGGAAATCCCAATTGCTCCGGGGTTGTCATCAAACAACGACTGTTGGGTTGGAATTGACATTCCACCAACATTTCTCACTGCCATTGATTGCATTTTAAATAAACATCTATAATCATTTGGTGATTCAAAATATTTATTTGCGATACCACTATTGGTTGCCAAAAAGTACACAAGCTCTCTCGAATAAGCAGTCAATTTTTGATCATCATGGATGGTCATATTACTTTTTACAGCACTTAGTATTGTGTTATAATCTATGTTTAGCTTTACACACTCAATTATTTCACGGCCGTCATTTCCAATTGCTACGTATTCGAATGTTTTTATGATTTCTTTTAGACTAGTAAAAGACAAGCTTGGTATTAACCAATTGATTGATTTATTGAAATTGATATTAAATTTGTCCAAAGTGTTAGAATCGGCTATTGGAAATATTCCAAAGAGTTTTACACACATAATCGCTAGATATGTATTATTATACCCATACTTTAATGTTAGTATACTTTCTCTTTCAATTAATTTATTTACGGAAAATGTTTTTTTGTACCCATTAAATATAAGCCCAGCTATTGTATGGATGATTCCGTTAGATTTTGTTTTAAAAATAAATGGTAAAGTTAACAATATATCAAGCCTGTAACATAATAAGTAAATTGGTAAAAACAACCAACCATTACGGCCAGCAATTCCACAATCAAATAGTACGGTACTGCAATTCTTTTTAGTGCCATTTTTTCCAAGTGCATTAACTAAATTGGTCAATTATGAGACAGTGTGGTTTTGCAACTTGACAAATAAGGGAGACGTGTTTGAACTGCAATATGGACATGAAAACCTAATCAATCTTTTGCCAAATGGCATATTTCCATCGCACAAATTTTTAACAAGTCTACTAAGTGCACTGTGAGTGTTATCATGAAAAACATGATGCTCGATTGCACATATCAAAGACATCACTTCAAAACCTTGGTCGGTTGCTCTCTCTGTGTTTAAATCTATCACATTGTTGCTAAATGCCATTGATAATTTAAAAGATGACTCTGGTGAATCTAAAGTCGAATTTAGTGGCAAACCAAAAGTCGGATCAAAAGTCGCATTAAAAGTAGAATTAAAAGTCGGATCAAAAGTAGAATTAAAAGTCGGATCAAAAGTAGAATTAAAAGTAGAATTAAAAGTCGGATCAAAAGTCGAATTCGAAGGCATACCAAATGTCGAATTAAAAGGCAAGTTTAAAATCGAAGGCAAATTCAAAGGTTGATTTATGAAATTATTGGTATGCTTGGTATGCTTATTCTGATTATTCTGATTATTTTGATTATTCTGTTTATTCTGATTATTCTGATTATTTTGGGGTTTTAAAGCCGTTCTTTCCATTTTAGCTAGCCTTCTTTGGGAACGACTAAGTTTGTTTGTATTTTTAAAGTCATTAATTTTAACATTTTTTGATGTAGATTTTATCGAGCAATTTGGTGAATTATTTTTGGCATTATTTTTTGTAATTTGGTGAAAATCTTGACACGATTTTGTATATATACCAGGATGGTTATTTATTAAGTTCGGAAACCGAGTCTCTTTTTGTAATGATTTCTTACTTAAAATGTTAAATCTTGGAGGTCCAAAATAATTACCACCAACATCTTTACCATAACTATCTGATGCAAATTTAAAATCGAACAATTTGTGTTTTTTTTTTTATTATAATACATTATTGAAATTTAACTTTGTTTCCGTATTCGCATCTTAATTTGGATTACTTAAATATTAAATTCTCAAAACTATGGATATTATAATAAATAACAAAAATAAAAGGTTCGAATTACAGTCGAATTTATTTTAATTGAATGATTGTTTTATATACAATTATTTATATTTACATAAATTTGTTGTTTAAATATTGTAAAACAGAACTGAACAGAAAAAAAAAAGATTGAACGGAGATAATAAAGGACTAAATTTAAAAATGGAACAAAATGGTGTAAATGATGGTGTAAATGGTGTAAATGATACTAATGATGTAAATGATACAATTGATGATTTAATTGATACTAATGACACAAATGATACAAATGATGATGTAAATGGTGACACAAATGATACAAATGATGATGTAAATGATAATGTAATTGATACAAATGATACAAATGATGATGTAAATGATGATACAAATGATACAAATGATACAAATGATACAAATGATACAAATGACACAAATTCCACCATAACAAAACCACCACCACCACTACCAAGATATGTAACAAATAAAAATCCCATAATTGAGTTAAACTACATGACCAACCATTATACATATGAGTATTTGGCTACTTATTTTCGAAGTGCATGTGTAAATAATCCCCAATTTACTCAAGACGCAACTAAACTATTTACACTTTGTGGTCTTGGTTTGTATTGTGATTATATAAAAAAAAATAATATCAAAACTTCAATGTTGTACGGAGGTATTGTTGATTGGATTAAGTTTGCCCAAAAGCCAGAAAATTTACATACAACAATCTCAACCCAAGATATCGATATTTTATCAACCAATCCTAACGATTTCAGATTGGGTTTTAGATATTATATTGAACAAATTTTTGACGTAGATGATTGTGTTAGAATACTCGAACGTAAATTGTCTAATGGATTTTCACTTAACATATTTGGTATTAAGATTTTTGATATAACAACAACTAGCGATGAAATGATGGCGTGTGCAACACTGGTTGGGTTGTGGAATGGAATTTGTATCTATACCCCACCCAATGAGTTGCTTTTGTCACAAAGATTGTATTATTTTCAATCACAAAATGACAATAATTCAGAAATCCAATTTCACAAAACTCCCAAGTTTGAGATAAAAGGGATTGATGGTTTTAATAAATATGTCAAAAATGGAATTGAGTTTTGCAAAGATTATTACCCAGAAATCAAAAAGAACAATGATTATTTGCAAGTCCATCCACGCAGTTTTGCTGACAAGTTATATTCAACTAATAAATGTTTAGAACCTGGAGAAGCCATAACTTTAATTGGCGAAGAAGCAGCTTTGTTGTTGGTTCAGATTGCCCTAAAAACTGAATTGTGTACTAAAACTGAATATGATATTTTTGAAAAGTCAATTGGTAGAGGTATTGATGATGATAAAAATGTATGTTTAAATTATAAACCCAACCACTCGTTTTGGGTTTGTGCGACCAAATATAGTACCACTTTAGATTTAAATAAACAAGCTCCTTTTAATTTCATTGGACCAACCACCCATAAGACAATTAACTGTAAATCACAATCTTTTGATTTGGTGATAATGGCATCACTATCTGCTGGTTTTAAATCGGTAAAAATTAACGACGATCTTTTTGTACCAAATATACTAACACTGTTCACCATTTTATGTGGTAGATATTTTTCTAAATATGAAGATGATATTTATTCATGCTTATGTATGTTACAATTGATACTGTCTAGAATGAAAGATTTGAAAGTTGATAGTGAACTATTGGGAAACGACGAGTTCATCCAGGGTTTTTACAGTGAAACATCTCATTGTGTACAAGAAAAAAACAAACAAACCAGAGTACAAACCAAACAATACTGACGCAACAAAAAAAAAACGACTTCGATCAACAAAAAACGACTTCGGTCAACAAAAAACGACTTCGGTCAACAAAAAAAAATAGCTATTTAGCTAAATTTTTTAGTTAGGCATTTGGTTATACACCACCAGTTACCACCAGTTACCACCAGTCGCCACCAGTTACCACCAGTTACCACGGCCATCCACTACTTTTGAATAGTACAATTAAATATATAATAAACAATGAAGAGAGTGTACTTTGAGAACAACTTTGACTATTAGTTTTTAGTGTCTCAAACACCACGTCTTCCGGTGTAACCCAGTGCAACCCAGTGTAACCCAGTGTAACCCTATACGACTTGGTGTAAAAAATAAATAACAATATTAAATAAGTTTTATTTTTAACAGCATTTTTTTTTCAATCATCTACTGGCATTTCATAACCTCCATTAATAAAACTGTCATCGATTTTAATCTCATTACTCGGGGTTTTGCGATATGATTTGTATTTATTTTGTTTGTAATTTAATCCATCGCTTGTTTTGTTTGTTTTTTTTGTTTTTTTTCGAGCACCCCCATAATAATCATCTGAAATGTTATTAGGCTCTTGACCATGTTTATAATTGTTTTTTAAATAATAATCATCTGAAATGTTATTAGGCTCTTGATCATGTTTATAATTTTTTTGTGAATGATAATTATCGGCCATTTCGGATAAATCATAATTATCAATGTTGGTATCAAATTTTTCTTCATTTAATTCATCTAACATTTTATTATATTGCATTAGTTTTTCATCCGATGGTTCATTAAATTTAATATCATCAACTCTCATTTCATCGTCTATTGAATCAGTATTGAGTAATTCTGAGTCATCTATTACAATTAATTCTGGGTCATCATCGTTTGAAGCTAACCTGTTATATTCGGATGGTTTGTTCGATTCCCATTTATCATTCGATTCCCATTTACCACCAGATTGTCATTCATCACCAGATTCCCAGCCATCTTCGAGTGGTTTATCATCTTGGGGTTGATTATTATATTTGAGTTGTTTATTATCTTGGGGTTGATTATTATATTCGAGTTGATTGTTGTCTTGGGGTTGATTGTTATATTCGAGTTGTTTATTATATTCGAGTTGTCTACTATCTTGAATTGGCTTATCATCTTCGATTGGTTTATCATCTTCAATTCGCCTGCGCCCATGAACATTTGTTTTACTACACCCACCATCTATATAATAAGATTTTTCTGAGCCTCCATCTACAATACCACCAGATTCAAAATCAAATTCATCTGAGTCGGATGTGTCTGTTTCGAATTCTGAGTCACTTTCATCGGTGAAAACATCTTCAACTCTCAATTCATCCAATTCTAGTTTTTCATTATCGAAATTTTTCAATTCAGCATTTAAATTTGCTCGTTTAGAATCATTATCATCATAAAAACCACTAACTTCATTGTCTAGGTTTTCCTCTAGCTGGTCAATCTCATTATACAAATCACTACTCACTAAAAGATTTTCTTCTTCAGATGCTTTATTGTTGATGGGTATAGTGCCAAAGTTGCCATTTGTGTTTTCTTGTAATTTGATACTATTTAATTCATCAACCAATTTTGGGTCGAAATTTGTATACCATCCATTGTTAGCTTCAATGTTTGGCTCATCATCATCATCATCACCACCACCATCACGCCCTTCTTTATTGCGCTTCGTGTGATTACTTGCAGATATTTGTTGTAATGTATTTAAATCAAAAGTATTAACACCGACGCCATTATTACCAACCACATCTATCAATTCTGACATTTCAAGAACGGCTAAGTCGTTATTATTGGTATAAATATATATTACTATAAATGTAACTTATCTTATTAATGTATAAATGGGTATTATTTAATAATTAAATTACCAATTTTGATCACATTTGGTAAGTTTGGTAAGTTTGATTGCACCTAAATGCCTTGTTGTGATGATAGCGACCTCCATAATGGAAGTTTTCTAATAAATCACTGCTACAAAAATTGTATGCAAAATCCAAATAATAACTCAAAAAAAATTTACGAGTTTGTATTAAAAAATAGCATTATGAAACACATCTACTCAGTTAAATATAATGGTACCAAATATTTCGCTCCGGTAGCCAATTTTGGTAGCTATACTTTTATAAACCCAGTTGAAATTTGTGATGACTTATGTGAGGATGTTGCAATGTTTAAAGATTTAATAAGCGACATTGATTTTTGTAGAAGTAAATATAAAGCAGATCTATTTGAATTATCAGCTGGAATTACAAATGCACATTATCTAAATTGTCTTTTAGATACATCTAACACTGGTACATCAATTTATAAAGGAACAATTTTACACATAACTCCAATTATAGACAGATGTGTTTTGTCATCCGATGGTGATATCTTCAAAGGCTTGGCTATCCCAAGTATTAAAAGTGAAAATTCTGATAACATAATTTGGACTGAAATAAATACTGATTTAAATAATTCACCTATGAACAGCTATTTAGATGGTAAAAGAAAAAATCCAACAAACGAAGAAAAACACGTTTGGGTTAGATTATTTAACACAACAACTTTAAATAATTTAATAACTCAAATAGATGTTTCATTTGATGATTTGGATAAAATAAAAATTGACAATCCAAAGGTTGCAATAAAAATAAAACCGAAAATACCAAAAATACCAAAAATACCAAAAATGAAAGTCAAAACGAAGCTCAGAACGAAGCTCAAAACGAAAGTTATAACCAAAGATGCTAAAGATGGTAAAGATGGTAAAGATGCTAAAGATGGTAAGCTCAAACCCAAGGATGTTAAAGATGGTAAAGATGGTAAAGATGGTAAACTCAAAGTCGGAGATTTTAAACTTGGTAAAAATGGTAAAATCAAACCCAGGAATGATAAAGACAAACCCAGAGATTTTAAACTTGGTAAAGATGGTAAAATCAAACCCAGGAATGATAAAGACAAACCCAGTGATTTTAAACTTGGTAAAGATGGTAAAATCAAACCCAATGATGATAGAGATGATAAAGATGTCAAAGATGATAGAGATGATAAAGATGTCAAAGATGGTAAAAACAAACCCAAACCCAAACATGGTAAAGATGATAAACCTATTCGTACTTCTATAAAAAAAACAACTAAGGAAGTTGATTTAAAAGATATAAAAAAATATGCTGAAAAAAAATTTATAAAATCAGCAACTGGGTTGATTGGATATCAAAATGGTAAATATGTTAAAATGTCTGAATACACCGATATGAAACAAGTGGTTATGCTCGATTTTAAACATACAAAGAGATTGGTTATGTGGGTTTATCGTTTGGCTATGACAGGATCATACCCTTACCCGGGGGCTTTTTATAATTATTTAATGGTTAAGCAACATAACGATGAAGAAATATATAGAATTGACATTCCAAGTGGGATTTATTGAATACCAATGTTGTCAAATATAATAATCTGTAGTGATGGTATTACCAAATATGCATTATTTTGTCGGTACATTATTTATATACTAAGATTATTTGTAACCCCAAACAGGGAGTTTAAAACTTGCTTTTGTTATCTCAGCAGATTTTTGTCAGAAAAACTACGTTCCCTTCGAGATATAATAAGTTTTATAGATTTTTTAGACAATAATTATAGAACACCAATTACAATTTTAAATAAATTAACACCAGCCAAAAAATGGAATATAAAATTGGATATACAAAATGATAGGATTTTAAATGGAGTAGATGTTATGTTTAGCGGTTTAAATGAACAATACATAGATTCAATGTTAATATTAATGATTGGTGCAATAGAACAATTCAAAACTGCTTCCAATTTTAACAACACAATTAAAGATAAATCCAACCCAAATCAAATTGGAGATGAAATAATAATAGAAGAAGACACTCTAATTGAACTTTCATAATTGTTATTATTATTATTATTATTATTATTATTATTATTATTACTACTAATATTATTTTTGTTACCAACAAACAGACATCGGCCATCCATCACTTTTGAATAGTACAATTAAATATATAATAAACAATGAAGAGAGTGTACTTTGAGAACAACTTTGACTATTACTT
>JAYJMI010036669.1:0-22947 GCA_036873855.1 Sarsia tubulosa
AAAATCGGGCTTCGTTACTTATCTACATTTATGATGTTTTAACTTCATGCAAAAAATCAGAAAAATCTAATGAGCGGCTCCTGAGATCTGAGTGTTACGGACGGACGGACGGACGGAGCTGAATTTATAGGACCCCTTCGGCAAAGCCGGGGGTCCAAAAAGAATGCATTATCTGGATTCCTCTTAAAAAATTCAGCCTTCCCTCAAAAATTTCATTTCACAACTAGAACAAAAGCTACAGATTTAATTTAAGAAAAATTTGATCGTAGCTGGAGGGGAAGAGTGTTTTTACTCCTCTAAATAAAAGTTTGCTCAAATTCTTCCCCTAAAGTAGTAAAAAAATAATTTGATGCAGTATTTTTTCTACCCTTTAAAATTAAACTTTATAAACAAGCTTATTCTCCTACGGGGAATCTGAATATTTTATTCATATTTTATAAAAAATAATTTTAAAAAAAACACAATGGCGGGTCCTTACGCTAAAGAGGTGTATTGCTGACACAGTGCTGATTACATTTGCACATTTTCTGCCGAATTACTTTATACCAGTAGATTCACTTTAAAGAGGCACTACCTCAGAATTTTTTATCTGGTAGATTGCAAAGATAACATAGTCAACCAGTCTAAATTTCATCCCTCAATTCCAAATAGTTTTGCCGACACAATAAATTTTTCTTATATTTTGTCGTTGATTCACAAAACTAGTGTTTTACGCATTGTTAATCTATATAGGAAGGCAGTTCTAGTGAAAAAATAATACTTTCTGAGCCTTAAAAGCTTAAAAAAAGTAAGTAAAACCGAGTAAAAGGCATATTTCATCTTGAAAGACAAAACAGACTTTAAGTAGATTTTAAAATTCCATTATAAACCAAGAGTTCATTCATTTAAATAATGTATATTCCTAATTTCACAAGTTCTAACTAAATTTTTATTATTCCTCTTGTAGACGATTACTTAATGTCTCAAAGATGCTGCCTCTTTAATCAATATGCTTGTTTTTTTTCTTATCTTAAACCTCTTTTATAATTATAATATAGTTATAGAGTATTTCTATAGCTGAACGAAACTACTAAATTTGCTGTTTTCTTTTTTTTCTAAAAAAATCACAACAACCTCCATAATTTGCTTTAATATTTGTCAAATAAGTTTAACTAAGTGACTTGGTAGGCTTGGTAACTAAGTGACTTGGTAGGCTTGGTAACTAAGTGACTTGGTAGGCTTGGTAACTAAGTGACTTGGTAGGATTCCAAGATTCCACATTTAAAGTAAGATCATGTTTAAAAAAATTCCAGAATTAAATACTTTCGTATTACATGCAAAAATATTTGTTGCTGTGCTGCTGGTCTGCTGGTTGATGCTGATTTGCGCTTAGAAACTTTCTAACAAAGGAATCTTTTTTTTTTAAAGGAAAAGTACATTTAAAGTAACTTATTTATAGTATAGCAGATCAAATTAGAAAAATGTATTTTTATTTAAAGGAAGAAAGTAATGCAGAATAGCACAAAACAAAAGAATAAACATAGCATTTTTGATAGGTAAAAGGTTTCTTATTAGTGAGTTGAGACAAGATAAAAAATAACTTTCGGGAATGCTTAAAAATGAAAAATTTCGCGCGTTCAAACTTTCGCATTACTTTCTTTCATTTAAAGTAGCTTAAAAAGAGCATTAATTGAGTGCTAACAACACACCCAGTTGAATCTTTCACGTTTTGAAACAAAAGTGGAATTAAAACTTCAAGACATTTTTAATGCCAGACATTTAATTGGTCTACACAAAAAATAGAACTTTCTCCAAACACTTTTTTAAAAATGAATAAACGATAGCTTTAATGACTTTTGCGATATTTTTTATATCGTTAAATATCATTTTAAATCTAGTGTTAAAATAATTTGAAACTAAATCAGTTTAACATGGAACAAAATCGACATAAAGTTTCGACAGCGTTACTTTGAGTCACAATTATATTCACTTACCGATTAAAGGAGGTCGATGTACAATTTCTGGTGATTGATGATAAATAATATCTGGTCGTGTAACAACCACCTTGTGACGTTTGGTCACGTGTTCTTCTTCTACGTCATCATCGTCGATTTCATCGTCATCTAAATCGTCGTCACTATCTTCAGCATGCTTTGTTTTATGCGCAGAACGTCGGTCCCGGCTATATAGTATGTTATCACGCTTGAATTGTTGACCAGCGAAATTAGCTTGATTAGGTAAATGACCAACAGGGCCATTCTCAAAGGGGTTACCGCCTGCACCTCCGTGTTGTGGCATTTCTTCGGCTGAAGCGGCTCCCATATCATTGAATCCACCGCCATGTTCGAAACCTTGAAGAGATATTAAACAGAAATTATTCCTTATTATTCCTAAATTTCTGGAGTTACTTCATTTTGTGTTCTTTGATATTTTGAGTATTAGAAAATTTACAAACTTAATAGCAAATAAAAAAAACGCACGTAACTAGCTAGCTCTCTTATTTTCTCTATTTTGTTCATGCAAATAAATTGTAGTACAGAAATTGTTTTAAATTTGCCCATGCGCAGTATCATAATTCTAGGCTAGCTCTAATAATAAACTTAACTCTTGATGTAAACGTTCGAAAGTAAATTCATTCAATTTCTTTCCTAGTGTAAACAAACTGAATGTTTTCGGCAATTTTCAGGTTTCTTTAAAGTACTACATTTTAACCATTTAGAGAACAAAAACCTTTTATATTTATCTCCAAGGATTTCATTTGGAAATATTTTTTTTTATTTCAGTATAGTTTTGCTACAAATAGTGGAGTGGAATTAGGCAAAAATAACACCGTAACCCGGACAAAATTAATATAGTGTTGAAAATTGTCACAAAGGTCTACGACTAATTTCAGCAATCACCAAAAAAACATTACTATAGTTTTGACCTTGGGAAACCCTGCAATTGCCAATTTAAGGACCAGAGTGTATTTCAAAGGAAATGAAATTTGTATGAGATGATAAAAAAAATGGGACTTCGAAGTTAATTTTTCTTATATAATTATCGAGATATTGTCACTTTAAGGACCAAAAACCTAGGCTTTAAGCTTTTTTTATGCGTACATCTTATTGGTTAATTTTTTTAAAAATAGATAGATTTTTGCATTAGATAGATCTGCTCAATAACTTTTGAAAAATGGTATAGTTTGTTGGGTTTTGGGTATTAGTTCTAGAGATATAATAGGTTTTAGTTTCAAACATTAGGCCATATTGTGCTGACACAGCAGTTTTTTTCAGAAATTTAAGGAACTTTTACGTTCTTATATCTCTGGAACTAATACCGAAAACCAAACAAACTATACCATTTTTTGGAAAGCTATTGAATATATCTATCTAATGCAGCTTGTCACTCTTTTAAAAGGTATGCCTATTAAATGCTGACATAGACAATAAAAAGAGCCTAAAATGGCTGTTTGGTCATTAAAATGACAAAATCTCGAGAATTATTTAGTTTGTAAAACGTTGAGAAAAGAGTTATTTCTTCATTATTCTTATGTAGTAAGTATTGGTAGCTTAAATTTTATAATGCAAATCGAAAATGCAAATGATTTTTTATCAAATGTTGTTTCAAGCAAATTTAAGGCTTCTATGCACTTGATTTACAATAATGTGCCAAATATCTCGTTTTGAAGATTACAAATTAGATTCTATATTTATAACATTTTGAAAATCAGGTTTCATGCAAAATATGTATGTTTAATGTTTATTTGGAGGACATGTTTATTCCAATTAGAAAAATTGCATTTAATTGAATTCAAGTGTTGTCCCTTCAATAAGAATCAGCTTCTTAATTGAGCAATCGGATTGGTTATTTGAACTAAACGACATTCACTTTAATTATTTCCAAGTTCAACTTTTTTAACAGCAATAGCATTTCTTACAACCGTATTCTATCTGGTGCAAAATCAACTTTTGTTTTAGTTAAATAATCTATGCAAATCCTTTTTTCTCGTATAAAGTTTGGTTTATATTAATGTTAAATTTAACACTAAATTATTGTCAATTATTTGTTCATTTTTATCTAGAAACTGTTGTAGCGGCTATTTTTAAAAAATCTTTTACCAAAACCCGGTTGGTAAAGAATGTACTTAAAATAAATTGTTAACGAAGTACTTTGCAAATTTTTAATTATGTTTCCAATTCAAAATACATATTACGCATGGAATCCGCCAAAAACGATATGATGCGATTTCAATTTGTTTGATTTCAATTTGTTTGATTTCAATTTGTTTGATTTCAATTTGTTTGATTTCAATTTGTTTGATTATCAATCCAACTAATAAATTTAAAGTAGAGAATCACTTATTGTTTTATGTATTGATAATATTTACTGGGTATAAGGAGAAAGATAATTGGATTAAAACAAAATATTTAATTGAAAGTATCCCCGAAAAGAAAACCCTGCAATGAATTCTACTGCAAATAAATCTGTTACATGAAAGATTTTGCCTTTATTTAAATAGCTGAAACCAGTTTGGGAAAAATAACTTAAACTAAATATAGACTAAACTTTAACCAAACAAAACTAATAAATTTCAAGCATGCAACAAAATATAATAATTTCTATGCTGCATTTTACACAGATTAAACAAACAAATAATCCATTCCAGTTATTAAATAAAATATTTTTCACTAGTTTTCATGCATGGTTAATGAAATCCCAACTTTAAAGACAGCTTTCAAGAACACGCCTTTCTTTACACTAACGGTGGTGTGGTTTTAAAATGATGGAGCTAACAAAAAGCTTATGACAAAAGCTAAATCTATATACTACAAAACTTTTATAAAAAATGAACCCTTCATCGAGCGTTAATTTCTACTTTTTAACACTACTGGAAGCCATAATAAAACTTTTTCACGATGAAACATTAGCGTGATATACTCTCGTGTCACCTACTATCAACGTCTAACAACGTTGTTTCTGCTGATGGCGATAACCTGTTGTCATAAGCTTTTATTTCTACACGTGTTCTTATCAGTCGTCATTAAAGTTGGCATCATAACTAGGGTGTCAGCGAGTATTACCTGGCTGAGCATTATCATATCCTCCGTTGGCTCCTTGATGCGGTGCTCCTCCGAATGAACCTCCTCCTCCCATCGAGCTTGCAAGATCATGACCTCCTTCAAATCCTCCATGACCTCCGCCGAATCCAGCATCTTCATGACGGGCACCGAATTCTCCTTCTCCTCCCTCAGGATTAGAGTAGCCCTCGCGAGCTCCACCATATCCTTCGTGAGGTGCCCCGCCAAATGCTTCGTGAGGTCCCCCGAAACCCTCGTGAGAATTTTCACCTACATTTTCATGTGATCCGCCGTCGCCATATTGACCTAGAGGAGAGCCTCCAAAGCCTTCATGAGGACCAAAACCTTCACCACCAGGAACAACTGGAGGATGCTCGTAACCGCCATGTTGACTTTCGGGAGGAGCTTGATCTGGATAATGCTCACCTTGGTGACCTTGATCGAACCTATTAGGATTTTCCTGACCCCCAGGATGCCCGATACTATTAATTGACATGAAAGGCTCATGCCCTTCAGGGCTTTCTGGGTCTGCGTATGGAACCTTACCATTTCCAAAACCGCGATAACCAGATGGAGGCGCAGGTCCATACCCAGTAGCCCCGTAAAAAGGAGAGTGAGGATAATTAACAATTGGACCATGTGGGACACCAACGTAGCTACCAACTTTATTGACGACTGATCCCATGTGTGTGTAAAAAGCAGATGGATGGAATTTGAATGTATCATGCGAGACAAGCAAAGGTTGTTGTACTGCAGGGGGTGGCTGGTGGAAAACAAGCGGTGGTTGATGGTAAACTACAGCTGGCCTATGAACTATAACGGGAGGTTGGTGGTATATAATAGATGGTCTATGGATCAGTAAGGGAGGTCTGTGGACAACTATATCAGGCCTATGATAAATCTCAGGAGGAGGGTGATAAATGATAGGTGGTCGACTGACAACGACATCTTTTTTCTTCTTTTTACTTGTTTTAAAGTTCTCTGCCGTACTATTATTCTCTGATGTGTTATTATTTAAGGAGGAATGATCTTTAGTAGAATTACCTTTATCTTCAGCTACTGTTTCAACTTCACTTCGTTTTTCGTGAATAGGAATTAATGACCTCAAATTCAAAGATGATTCTTTTTTCAAAATTTTTGCTTTTTTAGAATCTTTATCGCATATACAGTCCTTTTTACCGGACTCGCATGTACAACCCGCTTGGTTGACAGTGGGTTCAATATGATAATCGTGTACGTGGTGTGTGATCACTCTGTGGTGATGAACGACAGGGTGGACGACTATGGGTGCTTGGTGGACAACTACAGGTGGTTTGTGCACAACTACTGGAGCTTGATGATAAACAATAGGTCGTCTGTGTACGATTATAGGAGCGCGATGTATAACAATGTCAGGTCGATGAATAACATCCGGAGGTTGGGGTACAACTATATCTGGCCGTTTGTATACAGTAGTATCATGTTGATTTGCAGTTGGAGTGGTTTGTGGTAGCATACCATTTTCATACCCCCCTACAGCTCCCCCAGTAAAACCAGTATTACCGTTAAAACCACCATGGTCGTAATTGATAACACCGTTGTCATAACCAGTGCTTACTTCACCACCTAAATTACCGTAATTGGTATTACCAGTAGCACCATTAAAACCATGACCTACTTCAGCATAACCGTGAGGACCACCTTCGAAATTACCGTTAAACCCGTTATCAGCTCCGTTGAAGTTACCACCCACTCCGTTAATGTTATTACCAAAGTGGTCGGCTGCCATACCCACAAAGTCGGAACTAGCAGCTGCGTGACCACCTACTGCAATGGGACCACTTAAAGTTCCTTCGTTGTTGTTACAACTTGGATCACAATTATCGCCACAACTTAAACATCTTTTACTGATATCATTCTTCTTTGCATGTAACTTTTTATGATGTGAAACAACAGATCTTTCAGCAGCTTCGTCTTCTGTCACCTTATGGTGGATTCTATGTTTCTTATCGCAAATACAATCTTTCTTTCCACGACATTGACAGTTATTATTTACGTTGTTGTTTACGTTGTACTGTTGTGGAAGCGTCTGATAATCATGAACGTTGTGCGTCACGACACGATGATGATGTACAACAGGATGAACGACTATAGGCGCTTGATGTACGACTACCGGTTGTTTATGAACGACTACCGGTTTTTGATGATAAATAATTGGTTTACGATGAATAATGATGGGTTTACGATGAATGATAACGGCTGGATGGTGTACTATATCTGGAGGTTGAGGAACAACGATATCAGGACGACGGTAGACAGTTGTATGTGCTCGATGAGGTTGTTGACAATTGTTACCACCGATGCATCCTATTGGTTGTTGTAACTGGTCTGCAGCTGCCCCATCTTGTAAATTATCTAGTCCCATTGGTTGGATTTCAACGTTATTATAACCTTGTCCGCCTAATGGTTGAACTTGTCCGCCTAATGGTTGAATATGTCCGCCTAATTGTTGAACACCAGGACCCTCTTCAAGATTTTCTTGACCTTGACCTTGGAAGCCACAAGGGGCAGCTCCCTGATTGCATCCTTGATTAACCCCTTGTTGAAAGCCACCATATGATTGACCTATGACGCCTTCATAAGGTCCCCCTAAATTATTGATGACATTTCCAGCAAATTCTTGACCTTGATTATTATTTGCAATATTTCCAGCAGCGAATCCTGGACCTTCATTATTAACAAAGTTTCCTTCAAAGCCTTGCCCGGCATTATGTTCATTGTTCCATGGAGCGTTCCCTTCGTTTTCGTTGCATTCAGGTTGACAGTTATTTCCACAGTTGTCACAATTGTAATTAATTAATTGCTTCCTTTTCGCTTTGATGTGACTTTTTTTTCCAGCTTTTACATGATGATGATGAGGGTGTGTGATCTTCGATCGTTCATCTGTAGCGTAACCTACTTTATCAGATGCAATACTAGCACTGAGTGCTTCCATACCGTTATTGTAGTCAGATGGAGAATCAGCCTCGTATGAGTGTGATTCAATAGCAGCACGCTCATTGTCATCCTCGTCTTCATTCTCATTTGGACTCACAGCACCAGATAAGTAGTTAGAGATTGATCGATCTAGAAAAATATTGGAACAATAATTGGCCTAGCCCATCAAACTTCGCATTAAATTAAAAATATATTTTGCAAAAGATGCTGAGATGCTGTTTGTTTCATTGTGCGTGTGTAAATGCTAGTTAAATGCATGTTGTTGCTATGTTGTTGCTAAGTAACTGACTTTGTTTTTTGTTTTGAATGAATGAAAAATGTAAATTTAATTGAAAATATTGTTATTAGCTATTTTATGCCATATCAATATTCATAGATTTATCATTTTTTACCAGTTAAGTTATCTAAACGAAGCAGAACTATTTGTCAAAAATGTGATAAAATTAATGCTGACGGCAAAATTATGTTTTTAAATCAATATAAATTCTAATATACATTTTTATCAATACACTTTAACGTGTAAATCAGCCACTATGGTTTAATTCCTTGCCTAAAAATAAGCCTTCCGATTTCGTTGTTTTTTAACAACCCGTTCATTTCTAAAAATACATTTCTGAATGTAAATCTAAAAGAAAGAGAAAGAGATTCAGAGATTCAATTGACATTTTTTAAATTTTCACTTTTATGGTTCTACGTAATTAATCTTCAATTTATTGGCTTGTTGCCTCAACTTTATGTATGGTTTTGAAGTGCATGAATTTAATTAAAGGTAGTCAATAAAAACATAATAACTATTGTCGTGCTTTCATAGAAACTGTAACATTTCGAGTATATTTTCGAGTATGTCCTACATCATTAATTAATGGAATAAAATAAAGAGGAAAATATTAAGTACCAAATTTTTAGGGTTTTTGAATATTTAGAATTGGTAAATTAAAACACAAAATAGAATTAAAAAATGTTAATTATGAATTGTCACTTTGTTAATCTAGGTATGATGTTATTCTTTCATATCATATTGATAAATAATTGTATTTTACGACAATCTGCATGCCCCCAAATATAGAAAAGTGATATTTATACAATGAAATTTTGTTAAAAGAAGTTAAAATTGGCATCTACTCTAAATTTGTACTTTGAATCATATCTTTAAAATGTAAAATAAATTAAAATTCGTAAAATAATTTAACTACTGAAGTTTTCACTCTTAAACAAATGATTTACCCATTAAAAAGTTTTGAGGGCAGATTATGATATATGTTAAGGCCTAAATACATCGCAATGTAAATAAATAGATATTATCTATTAGTCACCATAAAAGTTATGTAAGCATAATACTTAATCCATAAAAATCATAAGGCCAAGTTTCATAAAAGATATATTAACTAAAGCACTGCATGTAGATTTTTTAAACATTAGAACATAACATAAACATTACGTGTTTTGACATTAGGTTAACTTCTAACTGATGACGCAATATTTTATTGTAAAAAATATCATTATATGCTTGACTTTAAAGTTTTTAGAAATGTTGATAAATTTGTTCATATACTAGCAACAAATAAGCTTCTAAACTCTTTTTTTGTGGCAAGAAATGTAGCCGGCGGAACTTTCGCTAGAATTCCAGGAAAAGAGTCATATACAAAATCTCTTACTTCTAAAGGCGTTATTATGTTTCCAATATTTTTTTAGCAAATGTGTATGAAAAATGTGTGTGTTGTGTATGTGTGTATAATATATGAATGTGTATATAGAATGTGTGTACTACATGCGTATATGAATTTACATGCAATTACAAGCAAATTTTAATTTCATGCTTTGCTACAAGGTCTTACCAATACCGTTTTAACATTACCGTTCAAAAAAATTATAACTTGTATAATAACACTTACTGGATCAAAAATATCTTACAAATGTTGTACATGCATAACAACAAACAGCATCTTTTCAAATAAAAATACAAAAAGAAAAATATTTCCAGAATTCATTGTAAACGAAAAAACATTACAAATACAAAACATTACAAATACAAGTACTCTAAAACTTTACAGAAACAAACAAACAAAAACAGTTGTCATAGTCACACACGATGTTGTTGTCATTGTGGGTTAAGCAAAATGGTACAGCGGTTATGACTGCAATGTTGTTAGTTTGTTTACTGTGTGTACAGGGTGTTACCTGTTAGTGGGATCGATTCTACCCATGGCAATTGAGATCTGATTATCGCTCGTTTTGGGCGTTTTTCAAACATGTTATTGTGAATAGTTTCGTCACGGTGAGTAAAAGCGTTTGACGTTTCGTAATTAGCGTCAGTTACATCAGACTGTGCGTCACTCAGATATGAGCTATCGCTATCACGAGGAGATTCACTGGCGTCAAGATATTTACTGGTATCGCGCTGCTTATCGCGTATTGAAGATTCTAAGAGCAAGTGTCTTGCGTATGGAGAATCACGATCCAAATGTTTTTTTTCTAGTGATTCGGTGACACGGGTCATTTCATCAAAACGGGAGTGTGCAGGATAACCTTCTACATTGCCATGGTTAGGATCGGACGAACGACTCTCCTCCACTCCGTGTAAATCATTATAAATATGGTGTTGAAAATGTTGCTCGTGTTTTAAAGCAGAAGAAAAATCTTGAATACTACGATGTTCAGGACTTCCGTTATGATTATCAAAATTGCTACTGAAATCTAACTCATCGTGAAGTTGATTATCGTTATTATGAAATGAATTCTGATGTCTAGGGGGGATATCTCCATATGCTTCACTATCAAAAGAATCGTGATGTGTTTGCATATAGGGAGATTCCCTCCATCCTTGCACATGATCGGGAGTTCCCTGATACTCTTCATGAGCATCGGACAACTCCGATTGAACATGTTCAAGTTTTGGTTCATTTTTAAGCAGATCAGAGGAATGGTAATAAGGTTGATTTACAACAGGCGGAGGAGAGTTGAAAACTACATCAGGCTGATGATAATATACAGATGGTTTATGCAGAATCAATGGCGGTTGGTGAACAATAATTGATGGGCGTTGGATTAATAATGGCGCTCTATGAATGACAATATTTGGGCGGCGAATAACCTCGGGCGGTGGGTGGTAAATTACACCTGGTCTATGAACAACTATTTGCCTACCTCCACCACGTAAATGACGCGTCTCAACTGAACCATGCTCCGTATGATCTGCCTCGACGCTCCCATCGCCAGCGAACGAATGGAACTCTTTTGTCGTGCCATCAAAAAACTGTCGTTTGACACCAGTTTCCTGCTGAACGTTCGATTTATGCAAATGTTTTTTTGATACCTTAGAGCCCTTAGGTTTTTTATTTGTTTTAGTTGGTTTTTTAATAAGAGATCTTTTATACATCCCTGGTGATTGATTATCCATAGGTTGACTCATCATAGACTGTTGGCCAGTATTACCGTACGATTGAGATTCGTCTTGTTCAGGCTCGTTATTACTAAACATAGGATTATTTCCCATAGGATTACCACCTCCAAATTGAGAGGTTTGCATATTATTATTTGACATAAATTGTCCCGAATTTTCGGACATTTGCTGTTGTTCGATAGCCTGGAGTTGAGCAGGTGTAGGTGTATCACCAGATGGATTCATTTGATTTTCACTGGCCATCATATTACCTAAAGTACGATGTAAATCACTGGATTCCTGTTGTTGCTGATCCATTTGTTGTCCCGCTAAACCTTGAAATAAAGGTTGGCCCATGTTTGTGAGTAATCTTGGAGGCCCTATATAATGATGTGCCGTGCGTAGAATCGATCCCAAATGTTGTGCAACAAAACTTGGGTGAACAACAAATGTGTCGTGTGAGTATAACAGTGGCTGCTGAACAGCAGGAGGAGGTTGGTGAAAGATAATAGGTGGTTGATGATAGACCACTGCTGGTCTGTGTACTATTACTGGAGGTTGGTGATATATGATAGGAGGACGGTGTATGACTATAGGAGGTCTGTGTATGACAATGTCAGGTCTATGATATATTTCAGGAGGAGGGTGATAAATGATAGGGGGCCTATTAACAACTACATCTTTCTTCGTACCTTTCTTATCTTTTCCTCCATCTTCATCAACCTCTCTTCTTGTTTTTACATGTTTGGATGTTGATTTCTTTTCTTGTTTCAATTTTCGTTTTTTCTTCGAATGTATAAACGATTTACGATTTCCCGGTGCTTGCTGACTATGAGGTTTAGCACCGACATCGGTTGTTTTACTCTGCATTTCAACACCTTCTGATGGCTGTTCCGAATCTAATGGTACAGGCTGAGCCTGAGTCATTTCTTGTGGTGCTCCATCTTGGGGCATGCCAGGCATACTTTCAGGAGCTCCGGGAGAGCCACCATTAAGCATGACAGGCATGTTTCCGAGAGCTGCGGAAGAGCCGCCATTTATCATTGCAGGCATGCTTCCAAGACCTCCGGAAGAGCCACCATTGAGCGTTGCAGGCATGTTTCCTTCACCACCGGAAGGGCCAACATTAAGCATTGCAGGCATATTTCCGAGACCTCCAGATAATCCACCACTGACCATTGCAGGCATGTTTCCGAGTCCTCTGGAAGAGCCACCATTGAGCATTGTAGGCATGTTTCCAAGACCTCCTGAAGAATCAGCAGTTAGTGTAGCTGGCAAGGTCTCAGGAACATTAGCAGAGGACGTAGAGGTTGGTTCATTAAGAGGAGGATCGCTAGCGCTGCTTGTTTCACTTGCTTCAGGTTCGTTGGGTGAACCAGGTGGTGATGAAATAGTCATAGGATCAGTAGTAGTCTCGCCACTCTTTAAATTTAAATCACCATTACCGAAATTAACATTAATTGCGGGTGTAGCTGTATTGCCATTGTAACCCATTTGCTTAGGAACACCAGTCCATACACCAGCTTTAGTTAACTTTGAGCTCACATGTTGTAATGAGGGAACTGGTAACCAATTGTCTTGCGAACGAAGTAAAGGTTGATGAACCACAGGTGGTGGTTGATGGAACACTAATGGTGGTTGTCTATAAACTACAGCAGGCCTGTGGACTACTACAGGTGGTTGGTGATAGATTATAGAAGGACGTTGAATAAGAATAGGAGGCCTATGTAAAATAATGGCGGGTCTGTGATAGATTTCAGGAGGAGGATGGTAAATAACAGGTGGCCGATTGACGATTACAGTGTTTTTCTTCTTCCCTTTAGCAGTTTTTGAAGGTTGAGCTTTCAAATGATGTCTCTTCTTACTTTTCTGCTGAAGTGCTTCAGAAACACTGCGAACAGTCCTCTTATTACCTTTATGTCTTTTATCTTTGACAAGAGTTTTTTTACTTGGTTTTTGTGCTTGTTTCTTATCTTCAGTGGAAAGCTTAACACCTTTAGACATATCACTAAAACTTAATGATTTGCTTTTGCTCACAGCAATCGTCAGATCATGTGTTTTTGGTGTTTCAGCAACAGCCGTGCTATTGTCTTTATCATCACTAGTTTCATCTTTTGAACTTTCAGTGGGTTTCGAAGAAGCCTGATCTTCAACAAGCTTTGAATCACTCTTTATTGTACTATTATTTACATCCTTAAGAGAAGCTGTAGTATTAGCTGTAGTATTAGCTGATTGAGTTGAATTCATAGGTAGTTGATCTTTTTTATAACCTCTGCTTTCCTCTTGCTGTTCTTCATCTTCCATAGAAGGTTTTCTTTCAATTTGTGATAAATGTTCTTCGAGGTGTGATAGATGGTCGTTGTCATCAGACTGACTGTTTTCCATATTATGACGATCTCTACTCGACATAAACTCTGTTTCCGAAGAAGATTCAAGTTGTTTTCGTGGTAAATCATTTTTATATTCAGAATGTTGTTTTCCTGTTTCCGTAGGATATAAGTCAGGTCTAGGGACGTCACCTAAAGGTAATACCCCTCCTAGTTTTTTAAACATTTGCTCTTGAATTTTTGAAATTCGTTCGAATTCTTTATCTTCTTTCATAGCTTCTTCTTGTTCCGTCCCTTGCTCTCCGTAATCTCCGTGAACCTCCGGTACATTGTTGGCTTCTTGTTCCATAGCCTTAGTACCAGGTTGCTGCGTGACTTCGTCAGCAGTAGGTTCCGAATAACCATCCGGGCTAAATGGTGAATGAATAGGTATTCCATATCTTGCACTAGCAGGTACATCTCTAAATAAATGAGAAATAAGCTAGAAAAAGAAAAAAAAGGTTGAGAAGTTGTTTTTGCAAACGTTTACTTATATTTATGGGAAATTCATAAAGTTTAATATATTCAATTAAAAAATCAGTTCAAACAGATACAATTTTTCCATCATTTTTTAAAGAAAAACTCAACCTTAAAGGGACTTACTCAGGTGAAACTATTTTGCGAAATCTATATTGAATTTAATGTATTGCAAAGAACCGTGTGAGACCAGTCAATCTGGTAAATATTTGCTCATGAGATTTAGGCGATCACTTATGGCCGATCACTTATGGTTTACAAATGGTAGTAAGGTTGTGAGCATATTTTGCGTCATCCTTGTTACCAGTCCACTATATTATTTAGTTACTTAGTTAGCTAGTTATACTTATTGTTTTACGATTTTGTTGTAACTTAGGTTCGTTAATTTCAATAATGTGGAACTTTTTACAAGATAATAGGGCATAAGCAAAGTCAGCTTCGATCGTTACTTTGAACAAGGAGCTTTAAAATAAGAAGGAGAGATACCTAATCAAATAAGAAGGAGAGATACCTAATGAAATCAAATAAGAAGGAGTGATACCTAATGAAATCTTTATTATAACTTCTCAGTATTACGTTGAAATCTATGCGTTATTCGCTCTAATGATATTTTAATTGGTATAAAATATTTTTAGACGTTATTTATTTTATGCATTATCTTCTTTTCTACTTCCATCGGTCAATGACTCGGTCAATGACGGTCAAAAAACTTAATGTTTTATCACTATTTTTCAAATCTAGGCAATGAAATCTTTTATCGTAAATAAAGAAAGTTGAACTTATCATGCATCGAAGTTTAAAATAGCAACCTCGAATGACTGTCTTTTTAAATAACTTACAATTGCGTCTTTGTAACGCCTTTGTAACAGCAAGTAAAGGAATAAAAGTATCATTTGTAATTACTTTTGTAGTGCTTACCTTAGGGTAACGCGAGTTATACGCCCTTAAAAAGTAGTTTATTGTAGTAACATTTTATTTTTTAAACCATGTCATCAAAAAGTAGAATTAAGATGAGCTCTACACAGTTTAGTGTTTAACTTTGTCACAATTTTAATCACACTTAGTACAAAAGAATTTTATTAGATTTATCTACTTCTTATTTTAAAGCTCCTTGCTTTGATATTATAAAAAAAATACTATTCCTGATAAGAAACTTTTTTAAAATAACTGTTGGTTCGTAGATTTGGCGTGCTAGACTCTGGTTCTTAGGAATTGTTGACCAATTTTTATTTTTTGAGTGAAGGCGAAGAACTCCCTAAAAATCGAATCAAAGTTTATTCAATATACGATTTTTGCTGAATTGTTTTTAATCACAAAATATTGTATATAGCTTTATAAAGATTTTTATCATCATAATTATTTACTTCCTTTTTTTCTCCTTTTATATAACTTTATAAAATAATTAAATTCTTTTCGTATTTTGAACAGTGGTATTTTTGCATACATCAATTTGTCTATGTATAACTTAAATTCCCTAGGTTATAAGTTTTTGATAGTTGTTTTAGAAAAATGTTCACTTAAAAGCCTCTTCTCTTTCAATATTTACATTTTTGTCTCTTACTATAGGCCTTATTTCAGCATAAATATTCCCATTTGCGAGGTAGGTTAATTACATGCGAGGTAGGCTAATACTTTTTTTGGCGGCTAGAAAATAAAATAGCCAAATCTTGATATAAACAAGATGGGCCAAATACAAGAAATTTTGGAATGGTGAGAGCAAGTTATTAACTTGGTATGTCATTTTATACCAAGTTATTACAAAATTATCTTATTTTAATTTAGCTTCATGCAAAAAAAACTCGAAAAACTCTAATAAACGGATTGAACTTTGTATTTGATTTGTATTTGCCCAGATTTGTCTCGCTTGTCCAAAACAAGAATTCTTTCAAAAAAGTATGAATAGTTTAATCATGGAACTTATTTATTTTCTTTTAACTCTGATTTTAGTAATAAAACTAAGCCTAAAATAGTATGAAAATGTTTTCGATTTCAAAGATATTTCACTTTTAGTAAACCCATGGTAACCACCCTGCCTTTTCTATTTTAACCAATAAGACCACAATTGTTAATATAAAGATAAGAGAAAGAGTTTTAGTTCTAAGAAAATTAGTTCAGCGAGCGTTAACTCTAATTAAAGTTATAAGAGGCATATGTATAAACAAACCTAATCTTATGATCTTATTAAGCATCTCGCTGCAAAAGCAGATTTACTAACATTGCAGCTAATGAGCACTAATTAAGCTGGAAGCAGCTAATTATAAATGATAAGAATTCTGCACGCAGTATTTTTCGAGCCACGAAATTAGCGTTTTTATGTAAATATTAAAATTTCTAGCAGTAAGATGTTATCGTTAATTTCCTACAGCGAAAAAAGATCTGTGAATGTGCAGGAGAAAGTTGATATATTCAAAAATGCGAATACGAATTTAATTCTTAGGAAAAGAACGCACAATAACTTCAAACTTAGATAGGGTGTAGGAACGTAGAGAAAACGTCCATACTAAAATCAGGCCATTAGAGACCTCAATTTCATTTAAATTGAATATGTGAAAATAAGACATCTGATTGGCTATCAAGTAAACAATACTTTCACATTCTTATTAGCACATAGTTTTATATATTTTTAAAAAGATTTTGTAATAATTTTCGAAAATTAATTTTCGCGAATGTCGCACGATTCCACGATTCCACATGTTTACAGAATTGTTATTTTCGTGTTTTATGCAATTTACTTGACTATTTAATGGAATTCAAATATAGAACAATCAATTCGCAAATAAAAATACATCGCAGCATTGTATACCGTAGAAATATATCGTAGCAGTAAAAGCGTGAAAAGAAATCATCGCGACATGCCAGAAATTTCTAGACACAAATAGACATAATAAGACATTCAATTTCAGATATTTCTATTGTGAATATAAACGAAATTACTAAATAAATTCTAACTTACTTTGTTTTAAAAGAACTTTTCTTGAATAATTTATTTCTTGACGATTGCGAATGATGTGAAGAAAAATCTTCTGAAGAGGCATGATGATAAGGTCTCATAAAACCGTTATTTTCAGAATTCTGATTCGATAATTCTGGCATGAAATGTGCAGGCTCTTCATTTTGTAGAATAGAATGTGATTTTTGAACTAATCGATTAAAAGATCCTTTAGGTTCCTGTTGAAATAATCTATTATAAGATCCTTTAGGTTCCTGTAATTGGGCTTCTTCTTCAGCGACTTTATCATGAAATGAATTTAGACGTTCCGACATAGTAGGGTCCTCTCCTAATTGCTCATTTAACCTACGATTGGGTGGTGCTCTTAGCTCTTGACCAGTTTCTTGTGGTAATTCACGCCCTATACTTTCTGATGGTAAATCACGTCCGCCAACAGGTTCAGGAGTAAACTCCCTTCCAGATTCGGATTGCATTTCACGCCCATCAAATGAAGGCGCATTAGACATTCTTTGGTGAAAATGTTGTTGTCGTTGAAATTGTTGTTGCTGTTGTTCGGCCGATAGTAATGGTGGCATTTCAAAATCATTATTTTGTATAGCGCTATGGTACGACGATGTCAATGGCAAATGTTGATGTAATTTATGTGCTTCTATTTCTGTCATACGTTCTTTCTCAGCCTGTGCATCAGCGAATTCTCGTATTGCTGTTTCGTGTATTTGTTCTAGATGTGCTTGGTGTTCCCGTTCTCTGTCGTCCAACATATCAGTAGGGTAGTTATGGAAATACATGCTATCTTGCTCAGGTAGAGCTATACCTGAATTGAACCCGTTTACTTCGGTAGGGTTACCTAATCTAGGATCCAATGCTGATTCCACTGTAGAACGCCCAAAGGCGTTAACATCCCGTCCACCCATCAAACCTCTAGCATACGGGTTACCCCAGTTAAAAGCAGGACTGTGGCTAAAATCGCCATGAAACATCCCCCCTGCAAATTGTGGCGCATTAAAGTATCTATTTAAGTCGTGGTTTCGACTTTCAAGTGCAAGAGGTGCAAAAGGGGGAAATACAGGGGCGCCAATAAATTGCTCTGGGAAATATTCAATGTGATGACGACGATGGTGATGGCGGCGATGGTGGTGGTGTCTTCGGTGAGGTCGGTGATGGTGGTGACGGTAAACAGTTTCGTCGTACATCGCCACAGGTGGCTGTGCAAAAGGCATTGGGAGTTGGCCTTTACTACCTGGCCTAGAAACTACTTGTAACGAGGCAGGCTTTGCTTTTACTTTGACACCTGCAGAATTTGCATTTATTTCTAGATCAGCAGACTTATCGTCTACTTGAAAATGTGATGGTGCTCCACCATCCTGCATTTCACTGTCTCCTGCGTCGCGCTTATTTACAGTAAATGTTTCAGATATACGCTCAATGTGTTCATCAGATGTTGTGTGTGGATTGTTTGAGGAAGAACGTTTAATGTCATTGTCATTATTGTCAGTGCTAGTTATTTGAGTAGCTGTATTAATGTCAGTCAGTTTAATGTCGCGTTTAGATTCAGTAACTCCCATCATTTCACCGTGGTCTGTGTCTGTCGATTGGTCATACTGTTTAATCAATTCAGAATCAACAAGAGGATGATCAACATTCGAATCCATACCTTCCCTAAGTTTAGCCTCCTCCTCAGGTGATGGCTCTTCTTCTTTAGGCTGCTCTTCATCTGCGTGATGTTTTAATGATAACTTTTTGTCATGTTTATGTTGTTTATGTTGTGTAGATAAACTATCAGACGAAGCAGGTGTTTTTAAAGAATGATTTTCTTTTGAATCTACAGTTTTATTTTTCGTACTGCTTTCGTCTGACTTTAAAGTGGTTTTATCTTCAGAAGATTTTTCACTTTTTGTTGAGATTTTATCTCTACTTTCTGGATCATTATCAAGAGAAGGGATAGGTATTTCTTCCCTTTTATCTACTTTATGTCCGTCATTAGAGTCATCCTCGTATAATGCATCTCCAATAGTTTCATCAGCGTTCAAATCTCTTTTTGAACGTTGTACTTGTTTGTCATAACTTGTATCAGCTAATGTACATTCAATAAGAAGTAGTACAACAATAAAAAATTTAATGCCAAAGGGAGGTAACACCCCCATTTCCAAAACACATAAAATATTCTATGGTCCCAATTTTATCTGAATGCTATAACCATTATTAGAGTTGTTTTCTTATTTAAATAACAATAGAATAATTAATTACGAAAAACAAAACTTTTATTATAATAATATTCCAATTTTTATTTTTTTTCGTATTTTTTTTCGTATTACAGTTAGAAAAATTTGTCGCTAGCGAAAATTATTTTCGGCACTACTGGTGACCTCAATTGCATAGAATTCGTTTCGCCTGAGTGAGCTAGTTAACAGATAACCTGTTAATATATTCAACATTCATTGCACAGTGCATACGATTGATTTATTTTTTATATCTTAAACAATTAAACCAAACTCAAACAAAATCAAAACTTTTGCACCATAGTATTAAACAAGTAAACAGCAATTAAACATTCAAATATTCATATTAAAATTTTAAAAAGAGAAGATATAAAATTACCTAAAACTTTTAGTAGTAAAACAAAATGTACAATTCTATGATATTCGAAAAGTTTAAAACCATTATTGCTAAAAAAAACCTTAACCAGAAAAGAAGGCCTTTTTTCTACCGAAAAAATCTATGCAAAAAAAAAATGTTTACAAAAACTAAAAAAAGCATGGTAACTAGTTATCAAGCGTAAAAAGGGTTGTTAACTAGTTTTAATTTTACAAAAATATACAGTTTGTTAATTACATAATTTGTAACACATTTGTTACAGAAAATCAAGTTTTCAGATTTCTAAAATTTATTTTTGCTGAAAGAATCTTCCAAATGAAATCTTTTGTTCAACATTGGGTTTATTTGTTGCTATAACTACAAAATAGTATCTTTTAAACGATCATACGGTTTACTGAAAACTCATCAAACGTGCAACTATACTTTAAAACAAACTCATGAAATAGACAAACAGATCTAATTGAATATCTTTTTTAAAAATATATCGATAGAAGTATGAACTTGTAAACAGAAGAATACATATACTTTAAACTACACTTTTAAAAAACTTAGACCATTGTCCAGGATTTTTATGCAATTTAAATGCAACTCAAAATTAGGTTTTGAAAGACAAAATCTAACAGCATACAAGCGAGAACAGGCACTGAGCCGTAGACACATCGGACAGACAGTGAGTTTGGAAGATACTTTAGCGAATTGCAAGATACTTTAACAAGCTTTTAATATTTGATATGATTTCAGGAAAACGAGTACGAATTGCATGTATGAATTAATACCCAAGCAGATTTTTGTTAAGGACCTTATGAAAATCAATGATATACAACGATTTACATTATTAGATGGGCGCTCCTGTTGCTAGGTAACGGAATTAAAATTTTAAGAAAATACATTGAGTATAATAACAATAAATTTGCATAAAAAAATGCTGTCTTCATAAATTGAATTCCCGTTAACTCGTTGCCTAGCGTCGATTAAACATACTATGGGCGTTGAAGCAAAATGAAGGCCGATTAAAAATAAAGTGTGGGCGTTGAAGCAAAATAACTATAATTATGAAATATAAAGTAAGAAAAAAAAAGATATTAAAATTTAAATTTTTAGAAAGAATTTAATTAATTAAAGGTGCTTATGCACGTAATCTCAAAATTTAGGGGTTTTATTCAACCCCTTTTTTTCCTTGGATAAATTGAAAAATCTATCAAACATCAGCATCTGAATTTTTGTTTTAGTTGTTTCGATGTGTAGTTCCAAAGAAGATGGCTTGTTTTGACAAAAAAATTGCATGTACATTGTGTTGCTTACACATATTGGGTATGAAACCCGATTTTCAAAGTGCTGCTGTGGGCTTATTTCTAAGCTTCAGAATGGGATATTTAGCATAGAAAATTACTGATAGGATATTTTTTCCGATAATTACGTGCATAAGTACCTTTAATATAATTAAAGCTTTCAAAGTAATTGCACAAATTCAAGCATCCCCCCCTGCACTTCAAAATTCAAAATGCGGCAAATTCAAAATGCAACCATTGTATTTTAAAAGTAAAATTGAACTCATAAGTTCTGAGCTTTTTCAAATTTGCTTAGAAAAACGATAATAGCGTGGTAGAGACTGGGCACGAGGCTTTTAATCCAACTAAGAGCTTTTCCAATTGACTGAGTCAATAGTTTTAACTTTTGTAAATCATTCTCAAGCACTAGTAGTGCTTGTTAAAATACAGCAAAGACTACAAATATAACGATGTTGACGGTTGTTAAAATACAGCAAAGACAACAAATATGACGACGTTGATGCTTGTTAAAATACAGCAAAGACAACAAATATGACGACGTTGACGGTTGTTAAAATACAGCAAAGACTACAAATATGACGACGTTGACGGTTGTTAATATACAGCAAAGACTACAAATATGACGATATTGACGGAAGTAGCTTCAAACTGTAGCCAATCGTTAGAAAAAAAATTAATTATAGAAGTTGTATCAAAATCTATCTATTATTATATAAAAGAAAATGGAATGTATTGAAAGTAAAGTAAAAATTTAATTATAAAATAAATAATAAAAACTAGCTTGCAATGGCAAAAATAAATTCTCCGAGTCCTTAAAAGTTAAAAATATCGCACTTTAAAGGGAACCAAAACTGATATAGCATGAGGGTCCTTATTAAAGAACTAGTAAAACTATACTTTTAATTTCATGGAAAAACCTCTTATTTTATTCCCAACATATTCTCAACAGTTTTTTTGTTTGCCTAAACAAAATAAATTATTCAACTTGTAACAACTGACAGTTTTCTTGTTTGCCTCAACAAGAGTTTCTCCTTTTTATTTATTTATTTTTCTACTTATCATGATTAATAACAAGCTAGACATATGCAAGTGGTCCCCGGTGGTAAGAATAAACAGATTTTTAGAAAAAGCCAAAATAAGTCAAATTTCGGCCCATTTTTACCCTTTTTACCCTTTTTACCCTATTTTACGAGATCTAGAATTTTCCAAAAATGTGCAATTACATCATTAGCTACCCTTTTATTAGACTATAATTTCAGGAAAAAAATGAAAAAAAAAATGAACAGATTTTTAGAAAAACCCAAAAAAGTAAATTCTTGGTCCATTTTGACACTTTTTACCCCATTTTCTCAGAAACTAGAATTTTCCAAAAATGTGCAATTACATCTTTAGTTACCTATTATTTTACTATAACTTCATCAAAAAAAATCAAAAAAAAAAAGGAACAGGCTTTTAGAAAAATCAAAAAAAGTCAAATTTGGGTCCATTTTGACCCTTTCTACCAATTTTCCAAAAATGAGCGATTGCATCATTAGTTACCTATTATTATACTATAACTTCATCAAAAAATCAAAACAGAAAAATGCACAAATGTTTTAGAAAAATCCAAAAAAGGTCAAATTTGGGCTAATTTTTACCCTTTTTACCCCATTTTCCGAGAAACTAGAATTTTCCAAAAACGAGTAATTACATCATTAGTTACCTATTATTATACTATAACTTCATAAAAAAAATCAGAAAAAACAAGGGATGAATTACCAGTGGACTCCCGGTATAAATTATTCTTGAAAAACACAAGTGATAGACATTGGATCCCCGATATTTTTTAACAAATGGCACTATCATGCAGAAAATGAGCAGTATTATAAAATGATGC
>JAYJMI010036670.1:0-12249 GCA_036873855.1 Sarsia tubulosa
AAACAAATCAATAATGCTATCATTTTTCATGACTGTAGACATCATATCATCGATAACCACGAGTGTGTCTTTAAATTTATCTTTATCATACAACTGCTGCGGAATACCTCGTCGAAATTCGATAGTAGGAAACCTTTCTTTAAGTATTTGATACTTTAATCCATTAAATTCATAGATCGTTAATCCATACAGTTTTACCTGACTGTAATGGTCCAACGACCATCATACAAAAAGGATGTTTAAATTGCAACTTTTTGTCCCTCTTTATTTTAATTTCATCAGCGTATTCACCTGGAAACTCTCTTTTCAAATTTTTATGATTCTCTATCATGTGTCTCTTTAGATTATCCCTCCTTGTGAAGGTTTTTAAACAAATATTACAAGAAGACATGTTATCACTTCGAAAACTAAACAGTAATGAAAATATTATACAGTGTTTGTTGTAGTTTTCAAAAATATATAGATATGCACTTGTTTGCAAAATATTGCTGACGTCAGTGTTTTTCCAAAAAATCAGCAAAAATGAACTCAAATGGTATTGGCTATAAAATGATAACAACAAACTTAAAACAAACATCGGACCCCTTGATGGAAAGAGTAGGTTTTAGAATACCAATTTATACCAGTGACCATACAATTTTGTAAACTAAAATACTCACGCCAGCATTATTTTAAAAAAAATTTAGTTGTTGTCTAGCTATGGTAAACTGTATATTATATATAGAGAGATATGCAGAAATTTGGACCAAGTGGGATACGAATCCACAGTCTTGGCATCGGTACTGCCCTGCTCTCCCGACTGAGCTAATGATCTGCTATCAACTTAAGTTACTTATGTCACATTAAGCGAATACTGTACAATTAACACAACCGGAGTTCGAATCCCACTAATTCCAGATTTCTGCACGAAGGGAAAGGGGAGCCATATATATATTCAGGAAAATAAAATTCTGATGTAAACAATGCTTTCAAAATGATCTAGAGTTCTTAGTTTAGAATTTTTTCAATCTGCATAGGTACTAGACTGAAAATATGCTGACATCAGCATCAGCTGTTGCCCCCCATGTAAAATAGGGTTAAACGATTTTTAGCTAATGAGACTTTGAAGAAATTATGCATGTTACTTTATTGAAGATTATTGAACTCCCGGCTTTGCCGACGGAGTCCTACAAATTCAGGCTCGTTGGTTTGTCCGTCCGTTCGTACGTTAGTTATTGCGTTTTCTCAAAATTGGCTCATTATTTTTTTCTGATTTTTTGCATGATGCTAGACATCCATAAATGACGGAGCCGGATTTTTTAGAAAAATTCTCGTTTCCATGGAAACAGGGTCAAAAGGTCAATTTTGGTAATTCTTATATTGGCATTTTCTTTTCAATTTTTTTTGAAAAAAATTATACCGGGAGTCCACTGGTAATCCCTTGTTAGTTTATTAAAGATCAATATTTCGATTGAATTTTAGATGATATATCATCTGATAATAAGTTGGGAGCATTGCAAGCCATATTTCCTGACCATAATGTTAACTTGTTGGAAGATGCTATCAAAAACTGTTCAAGATGCTGTTGAACAACTTTTGACAACAGAAAAAGAGGCAGTTGCTGGCCCATCAAAAGAAAGGGATTTAGAAGAAAACTTTGAAACTTTGACAAGTTTAATCGAGTTTATTAAAAATAATAAATCAGACATGACAACTGAAACCAAGCTAAAAATAAAACGTGAAGAATTTTGGAGGCAGGGCTTGATTTTTTATAAAAAAGCTATAAACAATCTTGAAATGCTGAAGAAAAAAATTGAGGTATAAATGTTGTTCATACATAATGTTATAGATTTTATTGGATCCCCGGCTTTGCCGATGGGATCCTATAAATTCAGCTCTGTACATCCATCCGTATGTAACACTTCAGATCTCAGAAACTTCTCTTTAGTTTTCTCTGATTTTTTGCATGAAGTTAAATTGTCATAAATGGAGAAAAGTGACAGAGCAGGATTTTAGGCAAATATTCTTATTTACCCGAAGTTGGGGTCAAAGGGTCAAAATTCGCCCAAAAATCACTATTTTTCAAGATATCTCCAGAGATTTCTTCATTAACTTTTTTTATTTTTTTATTTTTATTTTTTTATTTTTTGCACAAAGCTAGAGGCAAATAAAGGCTTTAAATAAGTGTCATCATTCCGAAAATTCGTGTTTGTCGGCAATTTGAGGATAATTTTTTTGTGTGGAATTGACATATTGCATGATATCTCATGCTACAGATTTTCAATTTATTTGAAACTTTGTACAATGATAGAGATTAGTTAAGTATAATATTTGATCTAGAGTTTTTCATAATGCTGCCCATTTGCTGCATTATGAGGTCAAAATGTTAATATTTCTATACAAATATTGCTATAAATATGGTTATTATTGCGTTTTCCTTAAAGAAAGAGCTGATGGTCCGCTAGTTCGCTATCATTGTTTTATAACATTGCTCATTTTCTGCATGATCAGTTGAAAGTGCCATTTGAATAAAAATATCAGTTGCCATGGATCCAATGTCTATTTATCACTTGTTCTTTACAATTTCATTATTTTTTTAAGGAAAGCTTTTAGCGATAATTGAAAACAGTAAAATAAAAAAGATTCTGCTGGAATATTTAGAAGTTAGTTAAATCTGTTAACAAAGCTTTTTTAAAAGACAAAGTTTTAAAATACAAAGTTTTTAAAAGAAATACTTTTCAGCTTTTTAAGATGATGCACTGGAGTATTTATTGGCCTCCATGCTTTGCGGACAGGAGTCCTTTGTTTATTTTATGTTTATTTATATTATGCTTGTTTATGTTATTTTGAATCAATCAAATCATAGTTCTAAATAAAAAATAGTGAAGAAGTTTTAAAACTTTGGTAAAACTATATGGAAACTATCATAAAAATGTAATAATCAGTCCAACTGCTTATTCCAATATGTGTACTTGGTAATTGAATACTTATTTTATAGATTCAATTTACATGTGATTCCGGGGAGGAAAATAGTGTTGACGCTGGAGCCATAAAAATTGAGTTCTTTGAGCTAATGTTAGAAGAGCTCAATAAAAGACTTATGGAAGGCGATGAAAAACGTAGAATGCCAAGGAGCGGTAACAATTTCAACTGCTACATATTGGGAGTTGTCATCGCTTATTCCATAATAAATGATGGTCCTGGATTTTATATTTTCCATCCTTGGGTTTACGAGCATTTGGCTAGTGGTGCTGAAAATTTATTCGATTGTATGTCCCTAATAACAAGAGAAGATGTCCCACTAAACGCTGCCACTAATGATTTAATTACTTTCCGTGGTGAAATAGATAGCTCTGAAACCGAGGATGAACTTAGTGGTACTGTGGACAAACATAACCAAATTGTTAATTCTTCTCAGTGGGATCCTTTGAAAGAAGTTAAGCTTAATAACAAATATTTTTTATCATCGCAGCTGATTCACGAAGAGGTGAAGACCAAAAGAATTCAAAACGTTAAGGCTATTCGAGATGGATTAAAATTTCTTGGTTTATTGGAGTATATACAAAAATTCAAGAATCTTTTCACAGATGTATTATTGTATTCAGACAAAGTTATGGACTCTGAAACATTCTTGTCATTTATTGAAGAAAGTTCAGAAACAGAGTATGAGAAAACCTTGTCGTGGCTTTTTTAAAGCTTTCGTGCAAGAATCAAATCACAAAGTTTTAAAGCAAATTCTTAGATTTGTTACAGGGTTTTCTGACGTCCCTCCATGGGTTTTAAAACGCAAATTAAAGATAAACTTTCTTGTCGATGATGATACTAAAATTTATCCAGAAGCAATGGTTTGCTTCCATATTTTATATTTGCCTACGGTGCATCCAAATAAGATGTATTTGTTGAAAATTTCTTAAAAGCTCTAGATATTGAAGGCACTGGTTTTAGTGCTAATTTTTAAAGATAACGGGGTGCTGTAGTGTAAATAGATGAGTAGTATTTGAATATGCTGGTTAAGATTTTTTTGTTAAAACTTGAAGAGTTTTATTACTTCAAGTGACTTTTAGTATCCTTTATAAATTTGGATGTTTTGTTAACAAAGGTAGAATTTTTTTATCAGGGAAATTTATTTCCATTTCCAAGAGAGAAATATTCCATTTTCCATGTTTAATTTTGCTAATAACCTGTTTTGTTTACAATGTGAAAAATTATGACCTCAAACATATAAATAAACCTCATGATCCAACAGTAAGGTTTTTTTTATATATTATGTATAAAGTCAAGCCAAAGTTTCATTCATAATCTAAATTAGAACAAAACATTTGATACAAAATCTAAATTACAATCAAGGTTTTCTTATTTAAGTTATTTTTCACCACAATTTCACCACAAGCGTTTAATAACGATTTAATTGTTATTAATATTGAAAATGATTGGCTCGGACAATTGGCTCGAAGACAGTAGTGCCCAGTCTCAACCTGGGACCTTGGTATTGTAATAATAGCATTGTCCTTCTGTGAGAGGCATATAAGATGATGTACATTTTTTTACAGTTAAATTATTTTAAATTATTTTAAATGATTTGTTGCTTTTCATTAATAGTATTTTATTATTATTATATTTTGTTTTTCTATTTCCATTTTAGGTTGATGCGAATTGTGTGAACTTTAAAAGAAAGTTGACCAATAAAAGTACAGCTACAAGTGAGATCATTTTTGTGAAACTCAAATTGAAATTTAGTATGTTTAAAGAGTTGTTTGAAGTAAACAACACTGGTGAATTTCACTTTCTGCAAGTGGTAAAAGTAAACTAATTCAAACTTTATAACAAACCTCAATTGCTTCTTGATTCCTATCGCCAAATTTATAATACAAATATCTCAAAAACTACTAAATAGAAAGTTGCTCAAATTTTTACAGGATACTCAGGATATGAGAATCTTTCATTTCTGAAAGTTTCAGCAGGAGTTAACATATAACTATATAACATATGAAGTTATATCTTTAAAATCTAAGAAGAAATTATAAACCAAATAAGTGTTTGAGTATGTTTTTGAATAACATCTGTGGATTTTTCTAGGATTTAATTTACTGAATTGTTTTACTTTTTTATGGGAATGATCTAATGAAACTTTGTGAAATGTGGAAGTGCTAGATTCCAGGGAAAATTTTTTATTTCATTTCCCGTTTTTGGTTCTAGATATTTCTGTTTTTCGTTGCGGTTACTCATTGTTATTTTGACTCACATCAAAGTTGAACCACCTACCCTCACCCTTTGTTTGTGGTTCGTTATGTTTGTTTTCTATAGGCTGCAAATTATCATATCTCTTATTTTTATATGCATATAGAAAGTAACCATATATTTAGTAAAGATTTGTTATAACCTTGGTATATATATTTATACTGGTATTTAACATTACATTTCTAGCAGATTTTTTACTGATTTATTTAGTTTTTATGTAGATGTTTTATGAGTATAAAGATTGGAGGAGTGATCGTGAGCCTTTTTATCGTTATGCATGTTCATACTGTTTGATTGCCTTACCCAAACTTTATCGACGTACAAGGTTAGGAATAAGCAAAGGTATCTTTTTCATAAAGTTTGGTAAAATGAATGAAGAAATAAAACTTGATAAAATATGAGTAATAATGGTTTCTTTTCATGTTTACCGCTAATTTCTATTGAATTTTAAAGAGATGTCTAACCTTGTAGATCCATTAAATTTGCCTCACCTAGAACCATTGTAGGTACTAGTTCAATATTGGTCATTGTAGGCCAGCTTTCATACTAGATTGCATACTGTGGATCTTATGTAGGTCGTTGTTTTCCTATAAGATCATGGTAGACCTTATGCTAGATTATCGTATGTAGTATTTTTTTCTATTTATTTAAATACAAAAAAATTTCAAGTTCTGAAATTAAGCTTATATTTCTTTATAGTAGTAAAAATGAAAATAACCGTGTCTAAACATTGAAAGTTTCTCCAGTGAAAGTTTTCCCTTTAAACTATTTGCTAAATTTAATAAGCTAATAACTAAATCAACTACTTTCATCGTTATTTTTGGTTTCAGTTAACTTTCAATAAGCTTAATAATTTTAGAATTTTTTTTTAATTTCTGGTCTTTAATTCAATAAATATATACGTTACATTTGTTTCTAGCAAAAATAAAGTAAATGGCTATCGCACAGACTGACCCAGCTGTTTCGTTCCAACAATTCTTCGTCGAACAGTTAGACAAAGTAGTTAATTCGATTCATGAAAGTTCAAATGAGGATAATATCGATTTCTCCCTTTAGAGCAGTTAATAGCGGTAAGTGAGCAAGCAGTTGGATTAAATTACATTGATGAAAGTTGTTTTAATTCCATTTATCAATCATTAGTGGAGTTAAAAAAAGTGCAAAATGTTTCTCTGCGTATTCCCAAGACAATTCGAACTGGTAACAGTGGGCGACCGTCGTACAACATTACACGAGAAACCTTATTAGAGCTTATGGGTAATAGTTTTAATTTCAAAGAAATATCATATATGTTAGGAGCATCTGAGAAGACTATTAGAAGGAGAGTAAACGAGTTTAAACTAAAGGAGGTTTGCCCCAGATATACTGACATCAATAACGACGATTTAGACACCTTAGTCTTATCAATTTTAGCAAACTATCCTAATAGTGGTATTAGAACAATGAAAGGGTTTTTAAAAGCTGAAAATGTAAGTGTTACTTGGGAACGTGCTAGAACCACACTTTGGCGAGTAGACTCTAATGGTGTTATGAATAGATCAGTGCGGCGTCGCATCATTAAAAGGAGGAAATATAATGTTGCTGGTCCATTAGCTTTATGGCACATAGACGGTAACCACAAGCTCATCATTGTAGTGCATGGTGGAATTGACTGGTTCTCGAGGAAAATTATGTTTTTAGCTTGTAGTGTAAATAATAAAGCAAATACGGTTCTTGATCTTTTTCTGCAAGCAAAATCAAAATATGGTTTACCATCTAGGATAAGAGGTGATCAAGGCGTTAAAAATGTAGAAGTTGCAAGGTATATGTTTAGTCATCCCTTAAGGGGTCCTGGTAGGAGAAGTTTTATAGCAGGGAAGTCATGTCATAATCAGTGGATTGAAAGACTTTCTGGAACGCTTTCAAAGTATGTGTTTGCTGGTATTTAGAAGACAATAACTTACTAGATATAAATGATTCCTTAGAATTATTGTGTGCCAGAACAGTATTTCTCCCTAGAATAAATGCGGATCTAGTTAAATTTTCAGAAGGGTGGAATAACCATCCTATATCCTCTACTAAAAACAAAACACCAAACCAATTATGGATACTTGGTGCTATAAATTACACACCGGAGCAAGAAGATTGGATTGACGATTTATATGGTGTCGATTTTGGGGGTCCCATCCCAATCCCAGATGACATCGGTATAAATACGATTGTCATTTCCGATATTTTATCGGTAGACGAGAAAAATTATTTACTGAATGAAATTGATGTAGTTGCTCATTCCGATAGCTTTGGTATAGATATATATTTAGCGTTTCTTAATATGGCTAAAGATGTAATTAACAATCGATTAAATTAATGAGAATATTATATTATTTTTTTTTGACCTTTCGCACTTTCAAATAAGCTGTAAACATTTAATACTAAAGCCTTTATCACTTATCTGGATCAACCTAGTCGAACTTAGTTACATTTTCAAAGAAAGATGCAATATAATGTTTTTAATAAGTTGTTATATTAATGATTTATTTAGTTATGATAGTATCGAAAGAAGTGATGAGTTGAAATATTTTTCTGTTTTACTTTTCCTTCTGAAACGATTCTTTGCCCATGTAGACGAATTTCACCCAAGTTTTCACTCGTACGGTGTGAAATGCCCACTATGAACCCAATATGTAGCATCTTTTATTCGAAAATCGGAAATAAAGTAATTTAAAACACGTGATTCCTGGAAGAAAACTCTCATAAAAACCAATATCCGATGCAATGTATTGCGTAGTTTAAAGTCAAAAAGAAAAGTCAAACAAAGCACAGCAGTATCAGTCAAAATGTATTATATTGGCTCTATAACTCTCTATAAAATTTGTGAAAAAAAATTTATAATGCTGGAGCAGCTGTCGCAAGGAAGAGAGGAGAGACAAAAAGTTTCTTAATATGCAAATCAGAGAACAAACTTTCACGATTCAGCAAAAGGGAAAAATCTCGCAAAATCCTTTCTAAATCGCTGACTCAGGTAAAGCAAAATTGCAGTTTATGTAAAATCTTTTCTTTTTGGTAGATTTCATCATTGTCAATCTATAGGTCTCGTATTTGAGAAGAAATAACATTGGTTTCATCTTGAAAATACATCAATTTTACGACCTTCTTACGACGAAATTCTCTCATATAGTCATAAGTGTTTTTAAAGTTCACGACACAGCACGAGTAGAAAGATATATTGTATTATAAAAATAACGGTATAAAAAATTCAGAAATTGATACGTGTGATATAAGCAAAAATTGTTTCCAAATATCTCACGTTTTAAGTTTGATGTTTGCGTCCTTGTTGCCGCTGTAGGTGCGTAAGCTCCCTACTGTATTATCAGAGTTAATCGACTTACTTCCTGTACATTACGCACTTTCCTGTAACTCGTTACATCTAGCCTATAGTCCCAATAAGCCAATCTCCACCAGTCCTCGAAAAACAACATGCATAGAATGTACATGAAACAATTAGCCTACGAATATAGCTAAAGCTTGGTCTATGCACAGATATCTATCTGAGAAAAAGACTGGGAATAAGTATCTTTTACAGAGAATTATAAGAACCAAAAAGAAAAGTCGTAAATTCTTCTGCTAATGCGCTTCGTAAATTTTAAAATGGCTTAGAAATGATTATTGTGCGAATGTTTATAGACCCTAGAAAAACAGAAATAATTTACATGTAGATTTTGTAAAAGTCTTATAAAAAATAAATAAAGTCTTACAATAAAACTCGCAAGGGTCATTATTAATATTTTTTTTATGCGCTTTTAAAAAAACAAAATGAATACCAGATATTTTTATCTGATTAATTTCTAATTTACATACCCACCTGTGTCTCATGTAGGTTCACGAATAAGATTTAATATCAATTCGACACTGACCAGCTGATAACTTAAAGTTGTATTGAATATTGATTGATTTGATAGATTGGAAATCAGATTGATTTGATTGATTGGAAGTCAATAAGAAGTTACTTAATTCATTATTATTGATTTAAAACAATTATTTACAAAGACTATGATTTGAAGTACAATTAGTAATTCATATCTTTCAATTAATCCGTTAGCTATTCGGAATCTTCTTTTTAAAATCGTGTTTAGGAAAAGGTCACATGGTCCTTTAGGCCTCCCGCGGTGACCCAGAAAAGTGCCCCCGGAAGGTTCGCTAGATATCTTTACGCTGTAGAGCTTTGAAGTGCTCACAGAATAAACGATTACTAAATCTAAGTTAAAACTATATGATTGACTGTCCAGTTCAACTAAAAAAGGCTCTTTTGCGAAAGCATTAGCTTTCTCGCCTCTTGGCTTCATTATTGTCGCGCTGTTTATCTCTATCATTTAACGACGGACCAAATCCTCCTTTATACGAACCTTCTTCAAATTTTACAAGCGCTGATTCAACTGCATCCATATATGCAGCATCTAATAGGGATAGGTTGTTAAGGTTTGTACACGACCGACTAGAATGTAGTACTTCAGCTAGGTTTGTAGCAGGAGCTTGTGGTTGTCGAAAAGCGTCAAATTTCTTGCGTGCCACCAGGTTACGAAATTTGTTAGAGATTCTTTTCTAAGAGGACATTGATTAATAAAATATAATAAGTCTTCGTAGTAACGCGTGAATTCTGATACAGTTTTAGCACATAGCATTTTAGCTGTCAGTTTCGTAAATACTTCTTGATCATTATTAAGTGGTATTTTGTTTCTATGTATATTTCGATTTTTTAAGTAATGCAGTTTGCACGATGTCACTCGCTTTAAAGCTACTTTTCCAAAAACATTTTCAATACTTTTCCAATTTGAGCCTAGTTCGTCAGCCATCCAGCCTATTGGATTGAATTTATATCCATGTTTGAATGAGATTTTTTCCAAACATTTGTTTAATAAATTCCACATTACGGTAAGGCCGGCAGTATTCTCGAAAGGAGTTGCCATTGTTGCAATTTTAACCATTTTTCGTAGCAAAGTGTGGTAAAATGAAATCGTTATTGTCTTAAAACCCTGACATCTTTTATGAGACCCGTCAAAAAAAATTACATTCTTTTGATAAGTAATGTGATGAGTCTTTATCTAATTTCAAAGCAATTTCTAGTAGATATCTACTTGTTTTGAATACACCTATTTACTGTAAGCATCCGCCATTATGGATTTTCAAACTTAAATTTCAGAAAAAATGAATGCGATGTTTGGAATCCTCGTCAAAAAATATGTCTACTCACAAAATTTTATTAATTTTAGACAATCAGAGCCAAAATTACAGAGGTCTAATTTTCACAAAGTTACGGTCAAATCTCTCATACGAATTTTTTTTACCCCCCTTAATGTTACCAGTCTCTTTTTACCCCCCTAAATATATTTTTTTAAATTCTCATAACTTCTTTTCGAGTGATTAAAAAATAACGAAAATTTGCACATAGTCTTATTTTTCGACGAGGAATTCAAATTTTTCATTTGTTTTGCATAAAAATTAATAATAAAGAAGTTCAAAATGGCGGATTCCTTACGGTAAATAGTAGTATACGTACAACGGTGGTATTTGCTCATCGCTATTGATCTTATAGACGAGATATTCGTCCTGGTTTTTAAGCTGATTTTGCAAAGAGACTACTGCCTCAAAATGAACCCCACAGGGTGCAGATTTTTTATCTCGTTTTTACTTTTCATTTTTTATTTTTGTTGTGTTTGATAATGTTCTTGCTGCGTCAAGTAAATTCTGAACATCTTTTGTAACCTTGAGTAAGTCATACAAATACTCTTTTTTAATTTGAGTGGGTCCTTTATTCATACTTCCCTTTAAAACGTCATTAAAATCCATTAAAGATTTACGCGGTTTTAGATAACACGTATGGTACCCATAATGTTTTATTGTCACATACAAATCACCAAACTCCCATATCTTTCGGGCATCACAATTTAAAAATTCCATTGTGCTGCAGCAAATGGAACACAATTTTGTTATACCTTTACCGCTATAATGCACCTTATTAAATTTTCTTTCACATACATGCAGCTTTTGTTATTGCATGTATAGGAACCTTTGCAATTTCTCCATTTGTGAATGTTCCTAAAATATTTATTAAAATATACAAGTTAGTGTATTTAATCTTGTTTATATTATAGAGAAACAGGATATACTTGATATACCTTAAAGGTACTTATGCACGTACTAATTTTCTATGAACCACCTGTTGTCATTAGGACGTCATAAATTGGCATGCCCAAACTAGTAAGTCTTTCGTCTAACCATTATAATTTGGCTAATCAAACTCTTTGTAAGGAGAATTTAAAATCTGATCCAATAAAACACCACTTCTATTCAGGTTGTTTTTTTGGCGCCACGTGATACCCAAAAAATTACTAAAATTTGGAAAAAAAAATTCAGATTCTGAGGTTAGAATAAATTTTAGGTCATGAAATACCAGGTTCATACTAATATGTTTTAAGGGAGATATATAATGTTTCCTAAATCAAGGTGAACCTTGGAGGACAGTCGGAAAGAATGGTAGGGTAAAGAAAGTTATTGAAGTTACGGATATTGAAAAAATTCCACCCGCTGAATCAAATAACAATACTTTTGAACTTCTAATTTTCGGTGACAGCATTACACAGTTTTTAGATCCCGCCAAAATCGCTGGCTGCCAGAGCGAAAAAGCACTAAATCTTTCTGTGAGTGGCGCAACAGTTAGAGGCATACATGAGCAATTCGACAAATTTAAAAACAATTACCCTCTAGCCACAGCCAAAAATGTAGTTATCCATGTCGGAACAAATTGCAACAGAAACGACGACCTACACAGCATTTTAAGGAAAATTAAGAAGCTTTTGATGCGAATCAGTAAAGAAATGCCTGGATCGAATATATTATATTCAGCTATACTGCCAAAATATGATAGATCGTACCTCAACTCAATTAGCTTTGTCAACACAGAAATATTTAATTTATGTTTGACGCATCGTTATCTAAATTTCGTTAACCACAATGCATTTGCAAAACATGGAGATTTAAACTACAATTTATTTCGAAACG
>JAYJMI010036781.1:0-12247 GCA_036873855.1 Sarsia tubulosa
TAAAAAAGACTTGGAATAGTTTAGGGTACGGGTTGCTAATATTTCTATTTATAGTATCATGTTGAATTGGTGTATTAACCGTAATAGTTGTGTATTATATAACAAAGGAATCAATAAAAATATAATGATCGCAATAATTTACCGATTGCTCAATTTAATTGCTAATAATGTAGTTATTAATATACTTGCTTCTACGAAAACAATTGATTTTTATGTGAAATGCCAATCAAAGCAATATATTTCAACCAATCAATGTAAAATAGGTTTCAAAAGTACATTAAAAAAGTAGTTAGAATATAAAAAGCAATTGTTTTGCTGTACTTATGTAATTACTGTCAAAGATTTCGATTCAATAATATGAAATGATTTAGGGATTTTGGATAGATAACTATGATTTTGAGGTGCCCCTGTCTGGTTTGAGCCCAAACTTCGTTTTAAATATAATAGTTTCGAACTCTTTGTTGCTTTTCCAATTTGGATTTAAAAATATTAAGATATGTGAAAAAGTGTTAACTGCAGAACTAAAAATGTTTCTTTCACAAGCGGCTTCGTTCCTATGTGCTGCGATGGCCGAGTGGTCTAAGGCGTTGCCCCGGAAAGGCAGCTATTCTCAAGGTTGGAGGAGTATCGTGGGTTCGAATCCCGCTCGGAGCACTAACTTTAGAGTAAAAGTTGAATAAATTAAAAAATTTCGATGTGTAAATAAAATTTATCGTACAAATAAAACTTTTGGGACAAACTTCTCATTTAGCATATTTTTGTATTCAAATAGTTCTCACTTCAGATTCACTCATATAGTTGTTTTTCTGAAAAGACATAATAAAACAAGGCCTGCCCCGTAAAAACAGGAAATAATAGAATTTATTACATTCCGTTGTTGATAATTATTTCATCTGATGCTGGTGATTACAGTTGAGTAATCTCTAATTTATTACAATTTGAATATCCTAAGCTAGAACAATTCTAAGGTAATCGTTTAAAATCATTATATAGTGTTCTAAGTAGCTAATAGTTGCTACACTTGCCAAAATGACTTAGGTTCGATTCCTTATACTTGTCGCTAATAAGTTAAAATATTCAAATGACTTTCGTCTAATATACTCTATGTGTTTAATAGGCTCAGTTATATCATAGACTCTATGTTTATATTCTTGATGGAGTACAGTAATTGTCGTGAGTCGTAAGTCGCGACTATTATAAATAAGTACGAACTAGCCGTGTATTACGGATTATTGTAATTAGAGTTGTTATAAAAAGCCGTTGTCACGGTTCCTCTCTTCCGATCTCTTAATAAATATTAAATATCAATATAGCTGCAACTGGCCGCCATCCTACAGATTAAGTGTAAATATATCTCACCTTATCTGATAAATTGCAGTAACTATGTGGTCACTACAGTAATAATTGTTAACGTAAGTTGCTAATCAAGGGCAAATAGACTTTCATGTTATTAAGCCTGGCTTCTCGATTAATTGAGTTGAAAGCATTGGTTGCAGCAACAAGAAGATGAGCATCATTTTCGCCTTTTTCAAAGAGTTTTCTCATTGCTGTTACAGCAACTCCACATCCTCCAGGTTGACCTGAAAATAGTTTATATTATATTTATTTGCAGATTTAAGCACTTAATTTCCCTATAGTTAATTTTTCTTTGAAATTGGTTATTGTCAAAGAAGACTTAATATGTCCTGGTATGGTATTCCATAATAATGCACTACGAAATTTTACACCATTTATGTAAAAATGCAGTTGAAAGTTGAAAGCAGTTGAAAGTCAATAAAGCTAAATCACTTCATTCGATTCAGCCAAGAATATGACGCTAGAAAATCTGAAAAATGCCGCTTTGAAAAGGAAAATGAATAGGCCATCTCAGTTCGACGTCAAGACTTAACGCCGAAAGATATCCTTATCCGTGTCATATTCCTGATTCAGCCAATTAAAAGTGAAATAATTCCAAACTTATTAAAAAAGCTCACTTTTTGCTACTTGTTTCCTTTTCTTAAGCGGACTAGAAATTCTAAAACTGCACTTAGAACTTGGTTCAACTTTTTACTGGGTACTACTGAAGTGGATGTCTTTCATTAGAGCTTAGTACTTTTAAATAACTAAGTGTATCAGAAATGTTTTGAGTATATATAATACGGCCTCATTGGAACACTCAGTTAAAGTGTTTTGCTTTTTTAAGAAATCTACAGAAACTTCCCATACTACAGGTTTTATGTTTTCAACGGTATTAAAACTACTATTATTTTTTCATTTATATTCTCCATTTAGCATTAAATACTGAATTACGCTGTTTTTTAAAAGAAATAATATCTAATGTATTTTCAGATTTATAAGACTTAGTCCCCAACATGGAGCGTTTCATTATTGATTTTGAAGTTTCTTATTGACACTGGCTTCCACTTAACAAATTCTTCCTTTTTTGGAGCATGCTTTCGAACTCAAGATAACTCTTGTTAGTAGATCTAACAAAATTGTTTGATAGTTCATAGTTCATAGTTCATAATGACAAAGCCATCAAATATAAAGCTGCTTTACCATTCTCGTCCCCAGAGCGTATTGTTTCACGAACGGACATTTGAATAAGGCAAAAAGTAAAAGAGGTAAGAGACCCTGGGATCGAGGTTGGCTGCTTTACATATTTTCATATTTTTGAAAATCTTCCGGGAATAGCTTCATAACGTCATATTACAAATACAATATACAGTATTATGAAACGAAAATTGATTTATTTCTACAGTCAATATAAAAAATAAATGTAATCTTATTTCACATAATGAAACATTAATTACCGATTAGATTTTCCAATCGGAAAATTATTTATAACAAATTAGGTTAATTAATCTCTCCATTATATAAGACACAATTATTATGTCTCAAAATTTACCTATAAAAGCTGAGAAAATTCTGAATCAAATCAAATCAAACATTGAGTTGGCTGGAACAATTCACTTGATAGAAACAAAAAAAAAAGAAAAAGGAAAAATATTGTTCAAAATCAAAATTTATAAACTAATATAAAAATGTATATTCAAATTGGAATTGTCTCTTTAATGTTAGTATGTATATCTGCAGCACCTGTTGATGACTGTAAGTAAATTATAAATTTATGTTCTTCAGAAACTGTTTATTAACTCTTCTTTCTGCGAAACTATGCATTACTTTACTTTCTAACAAATGACACTAAATAAAAAGAATTTTTATATTGCGAATTGTTTCCTTTGATATTTCGATACAGTTTTCACAAGTTTTTTTCCTGTTTTATCACTATCTTTACTTCGATTTGATCAATAACCATTTCTTTTACATTTAATGGTTAAATAAATACTTTTTTAGGTAACACGTATGCTACATGTGACGGGGTAGACATAACAACTGCAAACACAACACGGACTGTCCCATATGATGGAAATAAAAGATTCTTTTACTCTTGCAGTTCTGATAGCGAGAACAGTTTAAAAACAAAATATGCTTGCTTAGAATGTCCGCATGAAAATCAAGTTTATGTTGAATATTGTGAGAAGTGCATAGCGCCAGAATATGGTAAGTTTGTTTTAAGATTCGAGATATGATTGTCGAGATAACTATATGGTGTCGTTTGTAGGATCAAATAAGAGCACTAAGGTGCGTCAAAGTTATACGGCATCGTTCTAAAGTCCGTCAAAATCATACGGCATCGTTCTAAATTATTAGCTATAATCGAGTTAATATTTACAAAGTTCAAGTTCTTGGCATTTTATAACTAAACTTCTAAAATGGTAATTTAATGCTTTTTTTGTTTGTGTTTTATCGCATCCTCATATTATTGCGTTAGAGAAACTAGTTGTATAAGTCAAATTGTATATGCCTTTGTATGCTAAATCTTAGATAGAATTTTCTTGTCACAATAGATTTCTGAAAAGATTACATTTGAAATATTCTTTTCGTATTTAGAAAACAACTGCACCAAACCTATAAAATTACCAACTGCTGCTCCTGTCGATGCATCTTGTAAGTATATTTAAAACTACCTCTTTAAAGTAAAAAGTAAGAACATATAAAATAACTTTTGAATTAAAATTTTTTATTTATAACAACAAAAATGATAACGGAATTTGATTTGATGAAAATTTTCTCGATACTCTTCTCTTCATGGAAATATTTCTCTACTTTACTACAATCGTGGAAAAAATATTTGAGAATTTTTTAAATTTTGTTTATTGTTATCATAGAACTTCTCCCCCATCCCCCTAGACCAATGTTACTCTACGAAAGAAAGAGCCGTGACCGAAATAACTTTCTCACCACATTGAATCAGGGGAAGGGGGAATTTTTCTCAATATATTATTTCCACAATTGTAGATAGCCTAACTTATTACTATACTTTAAACTACAAGAATTTTTATTTTATATTTTATATTATTTAATTTAGGTGGTGACGCTGAAGAAGATAACTGTTACGGCAAAGAAAATGGAACTTATCATTTAGCTGGAAACATTAAGAAATTTTATACTTGTTATTTGGAAAAAAGATCTGAATATTGTAACACATGCCCACCAACAACCATCCATTCGGATAAATGTCAACAATGCGTCTTCTATAATGCTTCAGTTGGAAGTAAGTTGTTCAAAAACTTATTTATTAGCCTACGAATATAGACCACGCTAAAGCTTGGTCTATGCACATTCACAGAAAAAGCCTTCAGACCGCGTCCGCATAATTATAAAAATAAGACTGGGATTTAGCATAATTTTTCTAGAATTGTTGTTTTGATGAGAAGAAAAGCCGTAAAATTTTAGTGCGCAGGTCAGAAATGGTCAAAAATCTATACAATTCGCTAGAACAACTTCTCTTGCGAATGTGCATAGACCCTAGAAAAACACGTTTTCCGTAAAGGGTCTATATCATTGGCTACTTATTTATGTGCTACATTTTCAATATTTCTTTACTTGGTTTTTATATTATTATAACATTTCACAGTAGAGTCACATTTTTAATGGAAACAGATTTACTGTCACAGTTATTAATGGAAGAAGAGAAATAGAATGTATTTGCAAGCTATATAGGTGGTATATGTTTAAAGAATATTTTAATAAAGGTCAATGAATTGTTTCATTTTAGCTGAGGACGAAGAATGTTTTTCCGAGGGAAATACAACTCAAGGAGCAAATAGATGTAAGTCAATAATTCTTTGTTTAATTGAAATAAGAACTAAAAATCAATGATATAAATTGGTGATAAACTTTTGATTACTTTGAACTTGACCCTCAAGCATCAACAGCAAATAGGTGATATTAACGTGACGTATTTAAGAAAGTCAAATTCAAAAAGTTTTTATAAAAGAACACGTTAATTAAAACTCATTAAAAGACACAGTATAAGACATCACTCCTTACTACGTGTTTGGAACTTTGATAATATGATACCCGCAAACGTTTCCCATACATTTCATAAACTAAAACCAATTGTTTCCTTTAATTTAGGTCCAGACTCAATGTGTAAAGGAAGATTAGATGGTGATTACGAAATGGGGGGAGCTGACGGCAATAATCAGTTTTATAAATGTGCTGGCAAAAGTGGAATTTGTTACTTATTCGATTGCCCTGAATATACCTACTTTTCAAAGGCTTGTGAAGCCTGTACTTTTAGTTACAAAGGTAATTATTGTTGTTTAAAATTTTCTATATATTATATTATTCTTCAAAATTAAAGTAGCTTTTTTGAAAAAAAGAATTGGTGTTACTCTTTCTTTTTTTGTTATATATTTATCTTGTGACTTTCAAATTATTTGGAAATAATTACAGATAACTGGAAAAAGCTAATTATACTAATTATACTAATTAAAACTTAATTTTCTCCTTGTTTACTGCCGTTTTTTATGAAAATGGTTGCTAGCATTTCGTTATATAACTCAAAAACTTACTTTAGGCTTACGAACAAATTCGACAGCACGACTTTTATAAAGTCTGTTACCGGATATTTTGCACGAACAATGCAGAACTTATTTTGCAATACAAAGAAATTTGACATTCACATTTGAACATCAAATATTCCTTTCTATATTTCCCTTTCATAAAACTAGGAATATGACACTAGACTTATGACTTCTGACTCATAAATTTTGATTACTTTGCAGCTGAATACCTCTAACTTTTATTTTATTATAGATTCATCAGATAAGTGTATTGATTACGAAGTAGTCGCATCCCCACCAATCATTTGTCGTAAGTCAATTTGATATTTTTAATTTTTTTTATATAGGTAAACGTCAAATGTGATATTATCATAAAATCTTTACTAAAGTTTACTTATTTGTATGAAGTGGTTGAAAAGAAATAAACCTTGAAAGCTCCGATTACAAAACTATTATCAAATCTTTGAAGAATGTTTTTACTATTGTTTAGCAATTCTGAAATACAAAACTAATAGGCTAATTTAATTTTAGGATTATTTTTGGCAAATACACTTTGTCAATGATAAATAATTTAGCACTTCTCTTTATTATTATAAGGCCATCGTGCATTTTGCTAAGTATTTCAATATTTCGATCCGTTCATGGTTGAAATCTTTAATGTCAGTTATAATTTGGGTAGAAGAATAACTATTTCTGATTATTTATTTTAGCTTATGAAGCTTGCCAAGGGAAAAAAGGATATTACGCTGATGTAAACAATGCAAATATTTATTATTCTTGTGAAGAAATTGAAGCCATGCAAGGAATGTACATTTACTCATGTGCAGCAGCGCTTAAATGTCCTGGAAATTTATATTACAACGAAGAGACAAAAAGATGTGGTGGACCAAACAAATAATTTATATTTGTAAATTTATTTATATCTCATTGATTAATAAATAACTTAAAGGAAATCTTAGAGATTGTTGTTTGTTACTTTTACTACAAAAGGGCAACCTTGTTTCCAGAATAAATATTCGCTAAGAGAAGATCGACCTCTCTTGCCAAAAATTATTCTGGGAACGAGGTTGACAAAAGGGGCATCCTAACCTATACTTTAAGCGTTATAGATTTAGTGATATACCCTGCATTCCCCCAGAAATCTGATGAAGTTGCATTCGCTAAAACCGATGTCTGTAGTTAGATTTTATGAAAAAAAAATTATAGAACTAAAACTTAACCGAAGTAAAATCTTAAATCCTATGCTTCTTTTTAATATATCGGTTATATTAATCAATAGTATTGATTTAGGTTAGACTTTACAAAAGTCGTTCTTTTTTAATACGGTCGGAAGTCGCAAAATACGGGTTTCAGTTTACGCTGACTTTTTTTCTTTTTTTTAAACGACTATTCTAGTCTAATTTAGGTAAGTTTACCTACACCTCCGATTTTTTTTTAATAACATTAACCCCGAAGACCTAAATTTGTTTAAATTTTGTGACTTTTAGTATTTATTAATAACAAATAAGTGTACAGAATGCCTACCTAGTTAACAGAAAATAATGGCAGAAAATGGGAAAAAAATATTTTTTTCGAAATTATAATTTAGCCAAAGTTATTATGAAAATACATTATAAAAGTATACAGTGTGCCCCGAACCTAAACTTTAAGTTGAAGCAACATTTCCCCATTAGAAAGAAAACTGTATCATGTAGCTTGTAACAAATTACCGTCAAGTTAAACTACAAATTGATCATTAAAAAGGTGATAACAGCTTTTTAGTTACAAAGTACGAACGATCATTGGCTAGAATTGAAAATATTTGGTATTTTTTAACTTCAAATAACTTCCTTAAAAACTAATATAAATATTTCAAACAAAATTGAAATGAAAGATCATATGGACTTCTACTTCCAATTTTTACTATACTATTACTACGCAACTTAAACTTGTGTTATCTCAGTATAAACAAAATTTGAGTATTTCCTTACACCTAACTTAAAATTTCGATATTTCGCTCAACATTTAATGTTCTTAAAATATACAAGTAGGCTCAATGAAAGCAAGAGAAACATGGTTTCTAAAAGTCGAAATAAGTATCTTTAAAATATTTTTTCATCAATTTATGTTGATAATTTATTACAAGCTCTATGAACAAAAGCACTTAACTTTCAATAGAGTAATTAAAATATATCAATAGAAAATACGTAGATGTTAAAAAAGAGATGTCTCCATCTGTATATTTCAGCTCTCTGGTTTAAACTTTGTTTATTTTTCGAAATCATCGAAACTTCTACATCTCTAGTGTCAAATAGAAAGAGATACATGTTTGAGGCAGGTAGATAGATATATTATACTAATATACAACTGCAATTATATCTTGGTACTGTAGAAATCTGAAGAATTTTTTTATTTTGATTGCTTTTACGCCCCTACGGTTGAAGAAAGTAGAATGAAAGAGTTTGTTGTTAAAGTGTTATCTTTAGTAGAAAGATGGTATAAAGCTAGTTAAAAATACCAAACTACTATGGAAATACTAGAAAGATAGCTAGGTAGCTGCTAATAAATACTTATAAAACTTCAATGCGAAGATATCCAAGATATCCAGCAGACAGAAAATAAGCATAAAAACTTTTAATTATTTTGTATATCAAATATAATAAAAGGGATATAAGTGAGTTTAATACACATGGGAATGTAGTATGATAATACATACAGAAAAGTATCTTTAAATTCTTTCAAACAAAATATCCTTCTCAAATACGATTTTCATTCAAATTCACAAGCAGGAATAACTGATTGTTGATAGTAAACTTCTAATGGAGGAAGTTTACGGCTTGACGCGAAGTGCCCAGTCTGTGTTTTCGAGTTCAGAAAGCCGTACGGGAATTTTTTTAAGGGAAAATAAACTCAGACTCCAGTCTACTTTTTTAAAGACTTTTATTGTTTAATATTTATAAACCAAATAAAACAAATTGTACATTTTTTAAAAGCCTGGAAGATGTTCTTTCTAATGGTCAATATTTTTCCAAATTGGTTGCTTTAGATAAAAGTTGAAAGACTTTAAAGTTTGGGTTCGCTTTTTTTGGGGGACACGCTGGAGTTACATTTGTTCATTAATTCAATAATTAAAACCAGGTTTTTCCAGGTATTTTTGCAGAAAATAAAATGTTTGATGGTAATCATGCAAAGTTATATGGTATTTAAGCTAGTGAAACAGATTTTAGATAGGGTAGGTAAACTTACTTACCACCCGAGTTTGAAAATAGCCCCCCCCCCTAGGGTTAAAGAATTGGACTCAGGGTGGTGTATTCTAGTGTCGAAGTTACCGACATATAACACATTAGGGAATTATAAAAAAGCTAGTTAAATAGTCTGAATTAGTTAGGTGATTGCCTAAGCTACGTACAAAAATAAAACCGACGTTAAACTAAAGATATCTGTCTATCCAATGAGTTATAACTTTGGTCTATCTATCTAGTATCATTACAATAGTCTAGATACGTTTACGATAGTTTCACTTCATATGTCATCTCTCTGGTATTAACAAAACAAGCGATAAGCTACTTCTACCTTTACTAGTGAAGAAATTTAATGCAAATTTAATAAGTTTAAGAAATTTAAAGAGGTAAAAATAAATGTATTATAAATTCACTACATTCTAGACCAATAGGTCACTTTAGCGAAAATCGCATTTCCAGAAAGAACTTTAATAGCTAAGACACTAGCTGGACACTAAGCTAGAGCAAATAAGTAACAAATAAAAAAGACCCTAAAACGAGTCTAAATGTCTAATACAATGCTTTACATGTTTTAGTTTCCCCCGGGGTTTTTATTATTCGAAATTAAGGTTGTTTATTAAGGCTGTTTTCTACTTCAGCTTTTTGGTAGCTTAACGTAAAAAGGAGCATGCGCAGTTGATTAAATATACATGATTTTATGAACTACGCATGCTCCTTGGTCATTTTACGAAAAAACGGAAGTAGTGAAGTGGAAACCAGCATTTAAAATGACTCTACCGATTTATTCGCGTAAATAAAAATAAATGCCAGCAAAGAGTCAGGAATTACCGATGTAACATATCATTAGATATTGTTAAAAAAGAAAAAACCGCGCACTTTTATTATTACTAATATTCCGATAATTAATTATCATAAGTGATACTTGCATTTACAAGCATGTAAATAAACCTTCCAAGGCTAAATGGGCGCCATTGCTCACGGAATGGTAATAAGACAGTGCTTCCTGAAATGCTTTCATTGCCTGTGTTTAGAAACCTTTTTCTTGACATAACAAGACATAATAAAACAGAACTAACAAATTGATTTCAGTTAGAATCTAGATTCAAACAAGTATTAAGTTACGGATATAGATAGGATTTACCAACCACACACAACCGACGCTACTGGATGTAGAGTATATCCGTATCAAATCCATAAATTCAGTCGACTGATGGCCGGAGTTCTGGCTGACGTCAAAAGATGTTTAGATAAACTCTCTGAGTAGATGAGAAACGATAAACGCTGTATATAATTATTAAGTTGCTTTATCTTTCTTTTAAAACTAAATATTACTACTTCTTATGTATTTTGCAACTTATTATAGTATCTGTAGCTGGCTCTGAACGTCTCGCGCCATGAGGTATTACTTAGTACACCTAAATAAAGAGGCTATTACTTATTCAATCTCAATATCAGAATTGGCTCCCTATGTTAAAGTAAGCTAAAGTTCAAATCAAATCTTGATTCTGTTTTTTTATAACTACCTGTATCTATTACAGTTTTAAACAGTTCGTTTTTCTTTCTTTTTCTTTTTTTCTTTTTTTCCTCTTTGACTTAATCTACTGAACCTTTTACTCTTGTTTTAACATAATGCAAGTGTAACTTTGATGATCTGAGATTCATTAAGTAACTATATGAATAGAATAAAGCTAAGGGGGTGGTCACATGAAGTTTTGGTCGTAGATGATTTTATTAATTACCTACTTAAAATTATAATACCCACTAAATTCTAAAATGTTCCGTTTCGTTAAACATTATTAAAATAGGAAATCACATATTTGATTACAATTTTAATGTTAGCGTCATCCGATAGTTAACTGTCATTAGCGTATCAGATGTTGACAATTAAAATGAGTAATTCTTTATTTTAATTAACAATTTTTAGCATATTATCTTTAATTGCTTCCTGCGACAAAGTTTTTTTTACTGTTATACGATTTCTAAGTGTAAACAGTATGCCTTGACGTTTACAAGACATTTTTTGCTACGACATTTTTACTGATCTATTTGAGGTTACAAAGGTTTTGAAGTAAAACAAATATTTTTTATTACGAAAATGCATAAAAAGTGTGTCCCCAAAAAAGGCGAGCCAAAACTTTAAAGTTTGGAAGTTTTATTTAAAAGAAATTTTTTCCTGGAAAGAAAGGTTTACTGGCTTTTTAAAACTTTTTAATTTATTCCTTTTAGATAACTAGATTTCAAGTTACAAAACATTTTGTTGGCATTTGGATTTTGTTTACAAAACTACCTCACAAAACTAATAAAGTTCTCATGGCAGTTTTTAGGAACACAATTGTTTATTATGTCAAGTTTATCTTGTCTTGGACCAAGATTTTTAACGTTGGCTACGTTTCGGGAGAATACTTCTCCCATCGACAGGCACTGTGGTTTCATCCAGATTATATGATAAATAAATGAGTTTCAACCGGCTTGAAGTTTCAACTCGTATCACCTATAGTGGGTTAAAATTATTATCCCCGTTGAAATAATAACTGAGTTGAAAATATTTACATATAATCGTAACGTAAATTTTAACAATGTTTTACTTAGTTTTTCTATTAAGTCTGTATCTGAAGATAAAGTAACTGGAATTTTTAAAGCTGCTTGCATTAACAATATTAAAGCTATTTTCCTAAAAGATGGGTATTAGTAAAACCTATATATTGAAGATCGTCCTGATAGGACGTGAAACATAGTGAAAGGCCCATGCAATACCGTAAACCTCCGACTATAAGCCCAGGGCTTATACACTTTTTGTATGGAAATCACATATTTGATTACAATTTTAATGTTAGTGTCATCCGATAATTAACTGTCATTAGCGTATCAGATGTTGACAATTAAATTTGAGTAATTCGTTATTTTAATTAACAGTTTTTAGCATATTATCTTTAATTGCTTCCTGCGACAAAAAGAATCCTGAAGAATTTATTTTTTCTCAATAAATTATTAAAAAAAATTATTTTGTTTTCGCTACCTGCAAAGTAGACTAGATATAGCCTTTTCTTTTTTTTGAACCGGAATTTAATCATATATCTAGTCTACAGCTAAAGAGAAGTTGTTTATTTTCGTTATTTTTTAATTACTAGAAAA